>CABEGB010000607.1:377510-392510 GCA_901521435.1 Crematogaster levior
ATTATTTCTTACGCAATAGTAAAACTTTTTTTAAATATTATAATAATTTTTAAATGTATTAAAGAATTTTTAAACTTCTGTAGTAATTAAATGTATTTCAATCAATTCTTAACTAATTTTTTAAATTAAATACAAAAGATAGTAATAAATAAATGTAAAAAGAAAATGAGAAACGCGCTTTGACACAATGTATGTATCTGAAGTGCCTCGCGCCAGTCTCGATTGTGCCAGTCCTGACCGCGCCAATTCCACGCGCGATTATTCGTTAACTTTAATGGCTTACCATTCAAATACTACTCATCGGATCTTTTTTTGGTAAAGAGATTTTCGTCTCAGAATGTCACGAAGAATACGTCGGTAACGGGCGTCACGCGAGTTCTGGGACACCCTGTATATTTAAAGAAGCATTAAAATGAAGGCATTAGTGATAGACAAAAATTTACTAAATTAATTCAGCATAAACATCAATAAATGTTTATGCTGAATATACACTCACCTGCAAAAAAAACGGGCCACTAAATTTTAACAAAATTTTTTAACATCTTTCAATGGCGACAACTCATCGAAAAATCATCGTATTCAGATGAAATAAAGCTTGGACATTTCTCTTGAAATTCTAACAAACAAAAATTGAATTACAACAAAATTGACAAAATGGCAGACATTGAAGGTAGACATGGAAAAATGGGGAAAAAAATTTTTTTTTTTAAACTATTGCATGGCTCAGAAGAGTTGACTGATTGATATCAAAACGTATGCGTTTTAAAGCTCATTCATTTCCAAACAAATCCATATTTTTAAAATTTTTCTACAACCTTTTTTGAAAAAGTTATAGCGTTTTGAACAAAATGTTACAAAATGAATAACACTTTTTGTAAAATGTGCAATTGCATACGTGTACATATGCATGCGTGTGTCCTGCTCTTGGTGTTACCCAGGATCAACGGCGTTGCATATTTTCCTCCGCAAGTTTCCGCCGAATAGTGTCGTCACTCACCTCCACTCCAAATTGTTGCAAATTGTTTTTTATTTCTATTAATGTTATACGCCTGTTTGTTAATGCTGACACAACAATATATTGGTCATCTTGTGCCGTGGTACATCTTGGACGACCAGGTCTTCGATTATAATCACCAGTTTCCACGTATTTGTAAACTCGCTGTACAGTTGTACGAGGAACGTTTAAAAAATTTGCAACATAACGTTGACTCCTTCCATCATTAATCAGCGCTACAACCTGTGCGACTGTTGCAGAATCTAACATTGTCGCGAAAATGAATATTCATGAATGAAAACAATACAGATTCCCTGAACTTTTCTATGGAGTGAACATTGATGAGATACGCTCGATGAGAGATGTTCACTCCGTAGAAAAGTTTCATTTTACAAAAAGTGTTATTCATTTTGTAACATTTTGTTCAAAACGCTATAACTTTTTCAAAAAAGGTCGTAGAAAAATTTTAAAAATATGGATTTGTTTGGAAATGAATGAGCTTTAAAACGCATACGTTTTGATATCAATCAGTCAACTCTTCTGAGCCATGCAATAGTTTAAAAAAAAATTTTTTTCCCCATTTTTCCATGTCTACCTTCAATGTCTGCCATTTTGTCAATTTTGTTGTAATTCAATTTTTGTTTGTTGGAATTTCAAGAGAAATGTTCAAACTTTAATTTAAGCTTTATTTCATCTAAATACGATGATTTTTCGATGAGTTGTCGCCATTGAAAGATGTTAAAAAATTTTGTTAAAATTTAGTGGCCCGTTTTTTTTGCGGGTGAGTGTATTTGAGATGTTTTTTTATGAGATTTTATTAGTAAAATAAAAAGATCTATAAAATTTTCTTTTTTTAGTTAGTTTTAGATCTAACATATTGTCATTTATTTTTTGAAGAGTGAGTTGAGTTAAGATTAAAGTTACGCGACGTTGTACTGGGCCTGAATCTTTCATTTCACATGTATGTACACACACGCACGCACACGCACACACACACACACACACACCGCGCGCGCGCGCGTATAGTCTATGTGTGCAAGGTTGAAACAAACATGGCGGTCTCCCCCGTCACTAAAGTGACTACCCCGTTTGCCTTAGCCCGGGTCTACAATAGGAGTAGTAAGCCTTAAGCCGTAAGAAACTGACCAATCACAGTCGATTATTCTCCTCGTATTCGACTGTGATTGGTCAGTTTCTTACCGCTTAAGGCTTACTACCCCTATTGTAGACCCGGCCTTATGCTCCGTCTCCTTATTCCTAAGTCCGTGATAAAGCCTATCCGACCTAACCTAAAATGGTGAATTAATGTACACGCTTTGACGAAATAATAAAAAATCTTTTCTAAATGTAATAGTAAAATGAGATGTTAAACATAACGCTTAATACAAAGGACCGCACACACTTCTTATGGAAAATGGCTTTTAGTCGAATTGGCTGAAACTGTGGGAAAATGTTTGTTATAACATGCTGATCAAAAGTGCCCATAAGCACAACATCGTAGGACTCAGTTTCCGAGTTATGGGATCTAGAAGTCCCAGATTTCCAGGAACACTGACACTACGGGAGACACTGGAAACACTACTAATCTCATGAGGAATGAAGAAATGGTAATGTGGCTTGCATCTGTGGGTGAAGGGGTTCATAAACATGAGTGGACACTATATTTACATTTATACATACGTATACATATATATAATCGTATATGTATATATGAATATGTAATGTCGCTACTCACACAAACACATATACTGCTCGCATTCTCAGACGTACATCTTTTTCTTTGTACTAGCTACACGTACGTGCGTGCATGCGTGCGAAGATCAGATAAAGGCCGACGCTTCGCCTCGAATATTAAACAAATAATTCATTCCTCTAAGTACAATGTTTCTCTGCGGCGCCCGCATTTCTCCCAGAAAATTATTTTCCAGATTTTCTACATTAAACTCGGGATATCGAGACTCTATGTCCTAATAATTTAACACATATAAAAATTCTTATCGGAAATCACAATAAGTATAATCTTTTATACGTTATCAGTACTTTCGTGACTAGCCAGGCCACTTATTGATCTTGCCTTAATACGCACACTCACTCACTCACTCACGCCACTTACTCACGCACGCCACTCACCCACTTCCACCACTCACTCATGCCCACAGATCATATATAAATAGATAGATATCGCCCGGTAAAAGAAGTGAAACGCTGTTTAGATTCTAACGCCATCTAGTGGAGTGACGTTCAACTATTTCTTATATATATAGGTATATATATATACATATAGGCAGAGAGAAGCCTGAGAAAGGCCATCTCGGCGTTTTACGTACGATAGCTTTTGCTCTACATCCATTTTCAATATTAGCAATATAATATCGAAAATGGATGTAGAGCAAAAGCTATCGTACGTAAAACGCCGAGATGGCCTTTCTCAGGCTTCTCTCTGGCCCAGTATATTGTATCGCGTACATTTATGATTATATGATTATATCTGGAAAAGGAAAACAAAGAAAGTTATTGTGGTGTAAATAATTCTTATTATTTATTTATCACTCATTGTTTATACTTATTTTATGTGTAAATGTATCACATATTTATTTTATTTGTAAATATTTATCGTTATGTTTTATTTGTAAATAATTAATATTTTATGTGTAAAAAACAAAGTTATTTGATAAATAATTGTAAAAAATACTTCTTTCTACAATTATTTTACCAAAAACTTTTTAAAATTTCTGCTTCTTATAGCTGCGCATTTTTTTATCGCTTGTTTAATTATTATATCGTTTGGCCTCATTCGCGTATCAAGTCCATTCATAACGCGGTTTATAATATTGGACCAATGAAATAAAAATATCCGTACAAATAATTGCAAAAATTTGTTAAATAATAGTCTTTGGTGAGAGCGACATTTAATCCATTCAAAATGCAATTTTTTACGGAGCGCAAGTCGAAGCCTTTTCGCTACATGACTTTTATAACAAACGTTAGTAATCCAGCCCCTTAACAACTTGTCTGCCTTAACATACATTTCAAAATAATCCATATTAACATACGCGAGGGCATGGTTCGAACTGTCAAATTCTCGGATTTTAATAAATGTATATTCAGGATCATTGTGAGAATTACTTAAAAAACTGCACTGACACGCGGAACAATCCCGACATTCTTTTACGCTATTTAACAACTTCCGGGCCATCCATCCCGCTACATACATACGAGTGCCTTTTGCTAAGTTATTATTATTATTTGCGTCGAACTTTTGAACAGTTTCTGTACACAAGGATCATCAAATAATTCTGCATTAGTCGTGTCATCGTTTGATAACTCTTTTGTTGCGTTATCAATAAAACTATTAAAAGTGAGAAGAAAATCACCATCGTCTTTCTCGCAATTTGCACCTACGGAATGTAAAGACGATACATTATTGAGTAACAGTGTCTTATATAATCCGTCAAATTGCCACGCTGTCGGAGAAACGTAACGTTGCCCATGACTACGGATAGCCCTGAAGAAGTTCTCTAGCGGATCTTGATTTACATTACAAGTCTTAAAATATTTGAATCCCATGGATTCAAGTTTGGCCCACAGTGTTGCCATCCCTTCGATTGTACAATTCCAATTCTTCAATGATGGTACAGTCGGTTTCCTTGTTTTGCGATGTACGTACCTCATTGACTTAAGTGTCCGGGAAGCGTCTTTTCAAAATTGTAGGTGTTTACTGGTTTTTGTAACAGCAGTCTGCAATGGTGGATTGTTTTTCGCTGAGACACTGTTTGCGTTAACCGAATCGAAGAGGTTATTGAAAAACTTACAGATGTCCGAAGTATGCAAAGTCTCTGGTGGTACGCATATATCTTTTGACATGACTCCTGCACTGCCTGCAACAGCACGTATAAAGAACACATTAAAATATTAACAGTATTAAAAAATTATTACAACTATATATGTTTGCATTTAAAACAAAAATAGCTTACCACGATTCCATAAAGCAGCCAACTGAAGAAACACAGACACATCGACTGAATACTTGAGCAGCATTCTTCACCTTCATTTTTCGAATTTTGTCGACTTTAATGTGCTGATCTGTCAATTTTGGCATAGCTCTATTTATTGTGCACTCATGCACGTCTATTTCATACGCTTTGTCAATATGAAGCCAAGTTGCATACTGCCTATCCTTTTCTGGCTTATCTGTCGCATAGTTAATCTCCAAATCCTTTATTAATAAATTATTTCTGATGCCTTTTAAAAGATGAGGAGGATCGTATATTGTTATCAGCGAACAGTTTGCAATGTCGATTTCCGTACCTGTCAAATTAAAATTCAATTAATAATTGTTGTTATTGCGATGAGTGTATTAATATATGTACGTACAATAATATATAAACTTACACATATTTTCAGGTATTTCTGTCCTTATAGAATGTCCTTTTCGGAACTTTCGCAGTGCTGACATGTTTGCAGAACCTTGGTCACAAACTGTAGCTACCAGATTCAATCCAGCATGGGTTACAGTGCGAACATTGTCCTGAATGCATCGCATGAGTCGGAAATGCTTTGTTGAGCTCTCGCAATAATAATATCCTAAAGATATCTTCCAGCCTGTTGCTATTCCTCGTAACATAAATACGAGCACATGATCAGCAAAGTATTGAGTTCGTTCATTTCCGTAGTCTTCGAATCCAACGTACTTGTCCTTCGCTTCATTATATTGTATATGCGGTGTGAGACTCATTTCATCCCACATCAGCACACATACTTTGTCTAACTCCTTCATCTTTTGTGCCTTTTGCTTCAAATGTTTCAGCATCACTTTATTGATGCCAGTGTCAGAGTGCACTTTTTTTAGCAGTTGGCGTAAAGTGGCAGGTGACGGAAAAATGAACAAATAAGCTAAATACCGATAGCATCTTGGAGACCTTTTATATAAGGACAAGGCTAGGACTTTCTCCTCCATGCTAAACCTCCGACTCTTCGGTTTTAACTTGACATTCCGTAGCTGCATTTCAATAAATATTTTTTGTGACGTTGATAGCTTTTCTAAGTTTTCGAAACATTTCGTTTTTACAAATGCTTTTGTTTCCTTCAAGCGAATTGCATATCTGAGGAATATTAATACGTATTCCTCATTGATTAGAACATTGATACATAGTTGGCCGAAGTGCTTCTAGTACCCAGATCAGACGACACAACATTTACAATCAAATGTAACACAAGCAATGTAATACAAATACACTAAATTATACAATACACAGAATTATTATTGCTTGTGCAACAATTTGAATGAACCACATCGTACATTACGATAGGTAAGTAAAACAAATTTGTTTTGCGTACCACAGGTAATGCAACAGGTATTAAATGTTTTCAAAGTACGGTACCTCTTAATTTTCAATTTATTGCTTCGTTGTATATTCTTCAAATTATTGGCAATATCGTATAATCGTCTTGCTTTTGGGGTCAAATTGTGTTTTCTTGTTTCTTCCTGTAGAAGACTGCGACGAGAAACCGGTGTCCCTCTCTTTCTTTTTGGCGTACACGGTATATTGGCTCTGTCTTCTTGTATCGGCGAAGAAATATTAAATACTTGATCATTCTCCGATTGTACCACAATTTCCTTTGAAACATTTTCGACACTTGTCTCAGCCGCAATTGTTGCCAAAGGTTGTATCTGTATAGCGTTCGATGTTGTCGGCGAATCATATTTCATCACTGAGGACAAAGTCACCGTTGGAGATAAAGTCAGCGTTGATTGTGTTAGCGGGTTTGACATCATTTCTGGCGCAATTAAGGATATGTTCATCCTTTCGCCTTCCAGCTCATCGTCACTTGTCGGCAAATACAAAGTTGGAACGGCGTCGTCTCTCAATTTTGGTTTTTGATATCCTGGAAGGCAGGCTGTTTGTTCGAAATGTTTGTGGCACACCCGATATTGTTCCTTACGGACTTGATCGTATGGAATATTAATAAGACGCGGGCTGCGCACAACTTTAATCCAAAGACATCCTATCTGGATATTCTTTGGAAATATGTGTCGTGATGCCGTCCGACTCGTTGTACATCCTGGCACTACACATCTTTGTTTATCCATTTCTCCCACACTAATTACATATAATAATAGCCGTTTGAAAATACTCATATGAGAAACACACTGAAAATGTTCTCAAAAAAACGATACACGTGCGATTTGTTTCTGCCTGCCGTTTCTGCGATGCGGACATAGACTTATACAATAGACTGCACAGACGGTTGAAAACCGTGTAGCCTAGAGATCTCGATATAAATAGAGAAGCGACAACGAGGGGTTCGGTTTGATTGGCTCTCTGAATCACATGACCAAGACGCATGAGAGCGAGAGAAAGCGAGCGTCTTTCGCTCTCTCTCACTCTCGTGCTTATTACGTGCCGTCGGCTTTATTGTGTGGAACTAACATGGCTGCCTTTTGCGATATATCGCACGTATCGATCACCGTTGTCGCTTCTCTATTTATATCGAGATCTCTAGTGTAGCCAACATCTCAGGAGTGGGGGTAGGGGTCTGGGGAGAGCATCTCTTTCTAACATCGTGCTGTCTCTTTTTGTACTGCTTCACCTCATCCCCACTCGCGTATCTTGCCTCTCCTGAAGAAAAAGAGACAGCACGATGTTAGAAAGAGATGCTCTCCCCAGACCCCTACCCCCACTCCTGAGATGTTGGCTACACGGTTTTCAACCGTCTGTGCAGTCTATTGTATAAGTCTATGGATGCGGATAGATTTCACCGAAATGGCTGCCGTTCACTGCCGTTCAGAAATGCCGCTGCTGCCATCTACAGTAGTGACGCGATATTAATCCAAACACTGTTTCAGATTTCCGTATGGAGTTGCCCCACCGTGCTCACGCCACTCACCCACGCCAATCACTCACTCGCTTTGTGCTAGTCACACTCACGCGCACACAAATGTGTGACTAGCACAAAGAAAAAGAGTCTGTCTGAGAATGCGAGCAGCATATGTATTTGCGAGTAGGAATATTACATATTCATATATATACGATTATATGTATAAATATAAATATAGTGTCCACTCATGTTTATGAACCCCCCTTCATCCACAGATGCAAGCCACATTACCATTTCTCCATTCTTTATAAGATTAGTAGTGTTTCTCTAGTGTTCCTGAAAATCTGGGACTTCTAGGTCCCATAACTCGGAAACTTTGAGTCCTACGGTGTTGTGACTTTTAATCACCATGCTATGACGAATATTTTACCATAGTTTCAGCGAATTCGACTGAAAACCATTTTCCATAAGAAGTGTGCAGGGTCCTTTAGTAATATTTATTCGAGAATTATGCTTTTGAAAAAAAAAATTGGGATTAATATACCTTTGTATCTGACAAAATAAATGTTTATCTTGTGTTAATGTAAATTGTTAATGTTTGGATGTGCGATTATTTAACATATTTGTAATGCTAGAATAATTACAATATAGTTTCGTTATGCACTATAGATAGGAAAATAAAATATCAATATGATATTAAAAAAAGTTCATTTATTAATCATAATTGCACAAAGTTTTACGTAGTTGTTTTTAAAAATTTTTTTTACAGTTTTCCGACTCGTGCTCTCATTTCTGTGCTTCTGCCTCCATAGATTTTCTTGTATATTATAATTCTGAAATTTTATTCTAATGGACGTTATTTGTTTTATAAATATTTTAATTACGTTTTTTCAATTTTAGGATGTTTTCTAATGCATATTTTGATTAATTTTTTTGTAACCTTTGGACCTTTGCGGAATGTTTCGTTTTTGTGAAAATTATTGAATAGTTTCTCTAGTATTTTAAGTTTGTTCACTAAATCATCCAATGGAACAGTCAAGCTACCAGCTGAAAGATGTATCCATTTTGGCATTCGATAGTTGTACTTATTCTCTAATTTATACGTATAAGTTCCAAGGTATGGGTATTTTTGATGTACTTTTTTTGCAATCCACTCTGCTAAATACGTGAATCCGTCACTTTCGAGAAGAAATATCTTCATTTTCCAAAGTTGACGCTGAGGAAGAGCTGAAACTGTCAATGTCTGAATCCCTATTGATTGAATCTTGTGCAGTTGGTGGCATATTTTTTATTTTAGCAGATATATTTGCTTCTTTTATCGCTGTAGCAAACATGTATTTATGAGTGACCTCTACGGTATTTAGATTTTGCTGCACGACTCTAGGATTTTTCCAGAATTAGCGCAGTTGTAGTTGTATGCGACAAAAGCTGCGCAGCAAGTGCAACATTTTGTCGTTCTGTTTTTTTGGCACATTAAATAAGCAGCTGTTAATTTATGGCAAGAGTTCACTGGTAGGTATCATCTTAACAAATTCTTATAGAAGTTGTTTCGTGATAGATGATCCATCCTCGAAAACGAATACAGTGTTTACAAGGTTAGTTTCTCATAAGTTTAAGGAGGTGAGAAGCATCCACAAAGACGTATACAGTTTTATTGGTTACTGGATGGGGAAATTTGTCTGTTCTGTGGTGATTGCAAGCTCTTTCCAATAATAGTCCAATGCTTCTACCACCGCAGTCGGAAACACACGCTACAACAGAATAAGAAATTTCATGTAGTTTCTCGATGATGCCCATTAATATGCTCTTGGTTATATTCGTATCGAAATTTACGAAAATAGGTTGTTTCCAGTTTGTTAAAATTTCTCTGTCCATGACAACTTGCATATACTTCTGTAGTCCTAAAACTTCCTGCTGCTGATCATATTCGTATAAAGAAAGTATTTTCATTTTGTCGAATGCCAGTATAGTTGTCGGTTCCATAGCTATCATTCTTGATTCAATTACTTTCATAACTCGCAAAACGTCTTGCAGTATTCCTTACTGAATATTTGTTCCAGATACCTATCGTTGGAGAGATGAAATTCTTGGCATTTTGTAATTGAGCGTATTGTGTGAAAACAGCATCTCTTACTGAAGTACCGTAATGTGAATGCGTTGGACATTTCTTCTGTTACCCATTTTACCTTCTTTTTTTTCTACACTATTAGCGCCAATTGATTTTCAGTAAGAATTGTTCAAATATCTTTTTTGGTTCTTGAAATTCTTAATTGTTTACTGCCAGTAAATTCTCGTTTTTAGTTAATTGGGATGTAAGAGATTGCACTTGTTTTTTCAATCTTCACATGCATTATGACTTTTCTGTAACTGTTCCTGCAGATTATCTAGTTGAAATTAATTGATTATGTGCCAAAATACCAAAATCAATTTCTGTTTTCACTGTAGCATTACGATAAGTTATTATCAACAATGGCTGTATATTATCTACAAAAATTGGTAGATATGAAGTCGGTATAATGTTCTCCCTTAATTTTCTTTTGTTGGCGTTTTTATCAATTCAGCTTGTATATTATATTTATAGTCCTTCTCTCGAAAGTGAATGTTACATATTCGACTTTCATTCACGTTTGATGGAATGTGACCGCATCGAATAATCCAAATATTCCGAACAATTAGATTCTTCGGAAAACGGTGATGACTGATATCGAGTTTCAAACCGAAAACGTGTTTGTTTTTTCGTAGAAATTGTCACAACTGACATGAATATCCAGGCATAACGACTGAAAAAATATTTGGTACATATTAGTATATCCCTTATATTCTTATATTTCTTGGGTCAAATAATACTTTAACGACACAATTATACACAATACACATTTATACACATATATGCACATAATACACATACTATGATATACATATATACACACATACATATATACACATATATACACATATGTACACATTATACACATATATACACTTATATACACATATATACACATATCGGCATATTACATGTTTTATAAGTTTTCACTTTTACAAACCAATACAGTAGTGCAACTAGAGCATAATACTGACACAGCACAAATCACATTATTCACTCTATTCATCTTAATATCACAAATTATTAACAAAACTATCAATTTGCAAGCGAGGTGAGGCAAATAGCAGTGGATTCTAGTAGATGTTATGTGACTATATTTATTAGCTGTTCTTCTGCATCAACAAAAAATTTTGTTTCTGCCGTTTTTTAGTCTTTCAACATGTAAATATACGTATTTCGTCTGCGCGACACTATTAATATGTATAAATGTGAGGTTATCCTCTATTGGAATATGATAAACTATATAAAACATGTATTTGTACAAAAAAATAACATAAAATGCAACATACCTGCCTGTTTTTCTTGTTTAGTCAAAATAGCATTTGTGTTCATATGAAGACGAAAGTTCAAGATTCAACTGAACTTTCGTCTTTATATGAAAGAATGAGACAAGACACACCACCAATGATATCACAATAGCCGCTTACCGCGAGATCTCATCTAAAAAATCGCCAATGAGGCAATCTATATAGTTTAGGAACCTTGGGTGTAGTCAGGTTTTAGTAGTGCTATAAAAAAGAAAGAGAAAGAAGACTTGTGCAATTTAATTGGTACATTCAAATTAATTGGTTCATCAAATTATGAAAACTAACTTTACACTAAATTGAACAAAATGCGTGATATCATTACAAAATTATAAAAAAAAAAGATAAAAAACATCAAATGTACGCTAGACCAAATACAGCCAAAATAAATATGAACGTATACAATACGCGTCTATTACTTACAAGTAATGCTACTCTAGAGTGTCATTCGCCGAATTTAATGAAACTCCGTATATTTGTACATCAATCAAAAATAATCGACACGTATTTTTTTATATCGACAATGGTGCAGTTTTAAGGGTGGAAATAACCCTTTGTATCTATAAACACGGGTAACTAATTTGTTGCATTTAAACTAACGGAAGTTAGATGTAGTCTTGATTTTTTGGAGATGACAGGAGGTTTTCATGTTGCTGAAAACACGCCTGCTTGTGTGCATGTCGCAAGACGGCATTTCTGCCGGTGCGGTACGTTGTTTTTTTTTTTTTGTATGTCACTCAATACGATACACTTACTCTTTTGTTAATTCGCCCGTTCTGTTTGTAACACAAGCACGCGATAGCTGGATAATTCCAAATAGCAATCGGATTTGTCTTTCTCTTATATTAGATTGTTCTTTCTTGGCTTGTAACAAAATGACGCTAAATCCAAAGAATATTTTGAAATTATTAACAAAGGCTTTCGATCAGCCGCAATATGATTTTGAATCTGTTACCAGCGAAGATGAGAAAAATTTCAGTTTTCAACTAGAGACTCTGATAAAAGATGCCATTTAAGATTCTCTCTATATGTATAGAAACCTATACTACTTTAAATTTTGAAGAAACAAGTGTTATTCCAGAAAGTTAGTTTTAATTGAGGAAAATAATGATGACGATTCTAATCAGAATGTTACAAACTCAAATTCATCTATATATACAGACGAATGAGGAATATAAACGAAAAGTCATTAAATTTTGGAAATCAAGGAAAAAATATAAATTAAAGTTTGCAATAGTCCAAGCTTTAAACGTGTTACATCAAAGAAAGACAGCTATATAGATGGGAAAAAGAAATTTCAAAAGGCGGGAGCATACACGAAAAATTAAACAAAATTTCAGAATATGTATTAACTAAATTTGAAGATGCTCTACAAAAATCGTTACTAATTCATGATTTGAATATTCGCAGATGGAGTTTAAATGCTAGAAATAAATTATAATTATCGGAAGATTATTTTAAAGCATCTTGAAGATGGATTAATAATTTCAAACAGAAACATCGAATTGTTTCTAGAAAAATTAATAAATTTATAACGTCAAAAAATTTAACAGATATAAATAAACTAAAACTAGAGGTTAATAACTTTGTTGAAAAGGTAAAAACAGAAATTTCACGAGTTGGAGCAGAGAATGTTTTTAACTCTGATCAATAGAGTTTCAATTTAGAAATGCATACAAGAACATACTTTAGCTTTCAGAGGACAGGAAAAAAATGAAACATTAATCCAATCAATGAATTCAATTACTGCTAGTTACACAATTCAATCGATTATGTCAGCAAGTGGTTCTCTTTTGTCACCGCTATTAATTGTTTTACAAGAAAAAAAATGGAAAGTTGGACCTCAAGTAGAAGCGAATCTTTTTAAGCCCGATAATGTTCTTATATTAGTTTTAAATTTAGATAAGATGACGACAGACCTCGTAAAACAATGGTTCGCAAATGTTTATCTTTCTAATTGCAATAATAATAGTGTTTTACTTTTGGATTCATGGAGTGGGCAAATATCGAGAACATTTGAAACAATAAACAAGAACAAGATATAAAAATTTTAACAATTCCTTCAGGAACGATTGAACTGATTCAAGCTCTCGATGTCTTTGGCTTCAGAATTTGGAAAAACTTCACAAAACATTTTTCAGATATTGTTATTTTATGTAACTATGATGTAAACTTGCATTTACGAAACAACATTATCAAACTTCAATCGCTTATTCATAATCAGCTATCTTCTCCTCGGTTTATAAATTTATTTAAATATTCGTGGTACAAAAGTGGACATTTATAGGAGAAATCTCTTGAGTTTGATAATCCCGTAGATTATTGTTTTAAAAATTGTGACGACATATATGTGCAGTATGTAATAACGTAGCAATCATAAAGTGTGCTTGGTGTGTAACTTCTTTATGCATTAAAGACTTTTTTCTTAAGTATCATTTCTGCAAAGAATATAAAGAATAAAACATTTTTTAAAATTAGCATTAATCTACTTATAGATAAATTAAAAAGAAAATGAAATTTGGCATAAATAAAGAAAATAAAAAATGTGTAAAACAAAAAATTTTTTAAATTAAATTAAAAAAAAAAAAAAAATAAAAAATTAAAAAACAACAAAAAGAAAAAATAGGGATAGACTTTCGCCTCCTCGTCGGTTATTCCCGGGTTCGGCAAAGAGCGAGAAAATAGTTCCAATTCATCACGTCGCCATGTGGATACGTCATTTTGAATTTTTTCATTGAATTTGTTTTCAGCAACATGAAAACCTCCTATCATCTCCAAAAATCAAGACTACATCTAACTTCCGTTAGTTTAAATGCAACAAATTAGTTACCCGTACTCATAGATACAAAAGATTATTTCCACCCTTAAAACTACACCATTGCCGATATAAAAAAATACGTGTTGATTATTTTTGACTGATATACAAATATACGGAGTTTTATTAAATTCGTTAAGTGATACTAGGGTAACATTACCTACTTGTTAGATCTAAATTAAAAATAATTTGTTTTTATTATCTTATTATATTATTATTATTCGTAAGTTTAGCAGCGCCAAGTTTTAAATATTTTTTATGATCTTGGTGGGTTAAAAAATGTTTAATTGTTTTAAACATTTATCATATTTTTTCTTTTCAATTGGTACAATTTTTTTACTTCAAACATTTTTTTAAATATTTTTGTATTAAGATTTGTTTTTGGGCATATATTTTGCGTCTTTTTTTAAGAAGGTAATTTTGTAATGATATCACGCATTTTGTTCAATTTGCCTTGTAAACTTAGCTTTCATAATTTATGAATCAATTAAATTGCACAAGTCTTCTTCATCTTTCTTTTTTTGCAGCACTACACGCTAAGAAATAATTCGTCAATCGACATTGAAATGATGTCGATCTATTTCGATTTGATAGTTTCAATGTCGATCGACGAATCATTTCTCACTAGGAACTGGATCTGCTAAAACTGGTTACACCTATCATTGCACATGTGGCATATATCATTGCCACGACAGCGATTACACAACCCATAATCTCACAGTCGATAATCGTCTATGAATTATTGATCTAATAAATTTGATTTGCGCGTCACATTGTGTCGAAAATGTGAAAAGTACATTTTCGCACTCTTCATTCTTACTCCTCACGCCCACAAAATCACGCGTGCGGTTCAACAGACACGAAGTCTGTTCTTTATAAGTGAACTGCACCAATTTAGAGTTTATTCTCTCCTTCCAATGTGGAAGGAGAAAGATAAACTCTGAACTAGTGCTTTATTAGC
>CABEGB010000607.1:397510-470893 GCA_901521435.1 Crematogaster levior
TTAATTCTTTCGAGGACTACGTTCTATCCATAACGCGTCGAGTTTCTTTGACCGACTTCTCCTTACCGTTTCGTCGAATAGTAGGACTTTGTCTCCGGCTTTGAATTGTCTTTCGTTAATCTTCTTGTCGTACTGTTGTTTAGATTTGATTTTCTTGTTTGATGTGTTTTCTTGCAATTTGATTGGTTGCGTGTAATCTTTCTCTCAACTCCTACGCGTAATCCTCATACAAATATATTATAGTAGTTCCGGTGGTTTTGTGCGCTAGGTAAAGTTGCCAGGTATCCATAAATTAATTCAAATGGCGTGAATCTCGTGTGTGAGATAGTATTATATGTAAACATAAGGTATCCACTCATTCCAATTAGTTTGTTTTTTATTTATGTATGTAATGTCTTAGATATTCGTTCCATGTGAACGCTCCGTTACTTTTTGGGGGACTGTCGTTTGAATCTTTTCTATCTTCAACAATTTACAAGTATTCTTAAACATTTTGTGAAACTGGTCTCTTGGTCTGTTAGGAGCATTTTAGGGATTCCATGTGCAAATATAGTCTTACAGGGAAGTGTCACAACTATCCGGAACCGATTTGATTCTCCTTCAAATATGTTGTTAAATACAAATCTAAGAGACACGTATTTTTTTATATGTGCGGATTTTGACTTTTAAGGGGTAAAACACCCCTTTGAAAAAAAAAAACGGTTTTTATCTTTCAAGGCGAATATCTTTGAAACTATTAGAGATAGAAAAAAATGTTCCAAATAAAAGTTGAATGGTTTCAAGAGTTCTTTCAAACAATGTAAAAAATTTTTTTTTTTTTTAATTTTTCAAAACACTCACCACCCATAATTTTTTTTTTTAATTTTGAAAATTTTTATCACCAAATTAAAGCTTATTTTTTTACGAATCCAACCATGTATGATAAAGTTACGTTCCAAAAAATCATTTTCGAGAAGTTATTACAAATCTCTCCGTATATGCGTTATTCGTGCTCCGTATATGCGTATCGTACCTACTATGTGCGTAAGTGTAATAATTATCGTCGAAATAAGATATTTAAAAAAATGTTAAATTTGTAAGAAAATAAGCTTCTATTTGTGGCGATAAAAAAATTTTGAAATTTTGAAAAAAGAGTGATGGAAATATTTTAAAAATTAAAAAAATTTCTTTTGCACTGTTTTATAAAGTACTCCTAAAATCATTCAACTTTTATTATATGATATTTTTCTAGCATTACAGATTATAAAAAATATTAAGAATTAGGGTAGTTTTTATTATACCTTCTTAAAGTTATTAAAACCTTTGTATTCATCTCTGTACATTATTTTCTTATAATATCTTAAGATTATTTTCTCTTACAACTATTTTCGTTCCAACGCTCTAACATCTTGTTTATTTATAGTTTTGCGCAATAATATCTACACGTAATTAATAATGAAATAATTATTGAATGTTTACATAATAAATTTATACTTTTTATTATTTACTCATTATATACATTACAATAATGATATTTGACGAAAAATTGTTTTAAACATAATGACTATTTGACACCAAGAACATTTTACTACAGCTATATTATTACAACCTTCGATATCACATGTTGAAGTTTTATCAAAACTTGCACTGGATTTTCAAATTCTTCTGGTCTTTCGTTCGTATACCCACGTTTAAACCACAAATATTTAAATAAATTGTGATACGGCGAGCTCAGCAATGTCACGTTTCAAAATTGTGTGACAAACACGACTCTGATATGAAAGGTATGTACATTAAAGATAAATAAACAGTATATATAAAATAAAAAAATAAATTTACATTGTTACATAATTGTCATCCCCACAATATCACAACTTATTTAAATATTCGTGGTTTTATTTTTTTCTATCTCTAATAGTTTCAAAGATATTCGCCTTAAAAGATAAAAATGTTTTTTTTTTCAAAGGGTTGATTTACCCCTTAAAAGTCAAAATCCGCACATACAAAAAAATACGTGTCTCTTAGATTTGTATATTTAACAACATATTGAAGGAGAATCAAATCGGTTCCGGACAGTTGTGACACTTCCCTTGTTAGTTACGAAAGCTCTGGGCTGTTTCCTGATTTGCCACAGGGATTGCCTTGCTGAATTTTGTTAAATTATTAGCTGGTTGAAGTTTGTGGAACGTTCCTGGAACAAATTTTTTGAAATGCAAAAAATTAACAAACACATTAAATATATGTAAAAAAATATATACAATAGTAATATATTGAACATAATATTTCTATACATCCTGCGAAAGACATTTTTGTACTCGAAAAACTGCCCCTGAAATGACTGAAAGAATTCTAACTTCGTCGAAAATAAATTCTCCCGTTTCTTCTGCCTAAAATAGTAGTATGTAAAATATGATATAGAATAATGATATAATAAAAGAAATAAAGAACAGAAGAAAAATATAAATGATAAATAAATAATCCACTTTTGGCCAACATGTACACTTTTTTCTCAAATAAGCGCCGTTACTAATTAAAAAAAATGACTTATTGTAAATATAAAATATATAAAATTAAAAATCAAATGTTTCTTTTGAAAAATTATTATTTTAGTACACTTTTCACTTGCTAACACAAAAATATATGCTCACAAAAATATACAGGGTGTCCCAGACTTCGCGCACCATAGGTAAATGGTGAGATTCCTGAGATCATTTCGAGACAAAAATTCTAATACCAAAATATCGAGGGTGCTACAGTTTTTAAATGAGAAGGGTTTATAGTTGACTAATCAAGTCGTCCGAAATTCGCGCGCTCAGGCATGGCACACTGTACAGTAGTGTTTTCAAGCCCCAATTCTATTCTTGAAATTGATAATTTTGCATACGTTGTTGTTATAATTGTTTCTTATTTTATTGTATTTTATTGTATTTATGTTATAATTATGATAATTAATTAATAGTAAAATATGTCAGTATTGACTTTGGAATACGAACTGTCAAAGCTGTAACATGAAGTGTATCGTAAATAAGTGACAATTTCACATGACAAAATGTATAAAATTAATATCAATGAATAATTTTTTATTTACGGCTGCTACGACTATAAAATTCTCATTTGTAAAATGATCTCTTAAAAAATTTATGTAAATATTCCCTATTAGTCTTATAAACATCAAAAGGACCAATCTAAAATTTAATATTAATAAATAATAATTCATTGATATTAATTTTACATTTTTGTCATGTGAAATTGTCACTTATTTGCGATACACTTCATGTGACAGCTTTGACAGTTCGATGCGTATGTACAATAGTGATATTAAATTTCAGATTGGTCCTTTTGAAATGCTTATAAGGCTAACAGGGAATATTTACATAAATTTTTTAAGAGATCATTTTACAAATGAGAACTTTATAGCCGTAGCAGCCGTAAATAAAAAATTATTCATTGATATTAATTTTATACATTTTGTCATGTGAAATTGTCACTTATTTGCGATACACTTCATGTGACAGCTTTGACAGTTCGTGTTCCAAAGTCAATACTGACATATTTTACTATTAATTAATTATCATAATTATAACATGAATTATCATAATTATAACATAAATACAATAAAATACAATAAAATAAGAAACAATTATAACAACAACGTATGCAAAATTATCAATTTCGAGAATAGAATTGGGGCTTGAAAACACCTTCACTACTGTACAGTGTGCCATGCCTGAGCGCGCGAATTTCGGACGACTTGATTAGTCAACTATAAACCCTTCTCATTTAAAAACTATAGCACCCTCGATATTTTGGTATTAGAATTTTTGTCTCGAAATGATCTCAGGAATCTCACCATTTACCTATGGGGCGCGAAGTCTGGGACACCCTGTATACTACAATTAAAGAAAAACTTATTCACAAAAATGAGAAATGTTAGAGTTATAATTGTAAAAATAATTTTATTCTATTAATTTTACTATACCTTTTATAATATTGAAAGGTAAAAAATATACTAAAATAATAACTTTTACGAAACAAACACTTCTTATATAATAAATAAATAATTTATAATAATTAATAACAGAGCTTGTTTGACAAGAAAGTGTACATGTTGGCCAAGAGTGGATAAAGGCGTTCATTTTCAGCGAAGTTAGAATTTTTTCAGTCATTTCGGGGACAGTTTTTCGAGTACAAAGATATCTTTTAGAGGGTGTATCGTATCGCTACCAGCCGTATTGTGTTCGAGACTCCCGTAAGTCACCGTGTATGGCAGGAGAAACGGAAGAATTAATTTTCGGCGAAGTTAGAATTCTTTTAGTCATTTCGGGAGCAGTTTTTACAGTACAAGAGTGTCTTCCGTAGGAATGTATAAGAATATTATGTTCAATACATTATTATTGTATATTTTTTTACATATATTTAATGTTTTGTTAATTTTTTGCATTTCAAAAAATTAGCTCCAGGAACGTTCCAAACTTCAACTAGCTAAATTATCTTGAAAAGTTAAAATATATTTATTTCCATTGTTGGTTATTGTTAAAGGGCCTATTTTGTTTAACATGCATTTTTCAAATGGTTTTTCGAGAATGTCTGTGATGGTTAGAAACATTTTTATTTTGCAACTTAATTTGTTCTTTCTTCGCAGAATTCACATTTACGGATATAATCTTCGACGTCTTTTGTGATTCCGTTCCAATTATGCGTCATTTTTATTTTATTTACGGTTTGTGTGACTCATTGGTGTTCACCCATGGGAGAATCATGATACTTGTACAGTATCTGTTTCTTTTCTTCCTCCGATTAATGTCGAGTGAATCCTTCTGGACGCTATTAACTTGCGCGCTGTCAACGATCGGGTTAGCGTGTTACGGCTCAGGGTGTCGGCGTTTGTGTTACCTTTACCTGCTTTATGCAGTATCTCATAATCATATTCTTCTATTACTAATTTAGTCTCCATTATATTAGTCGTGATCAGAGATCGGTCATGTTAAATAACCAGATCAGTGGTTTATGATCGGTGTGGCGGACAGTTTACACAGCCGCACATGCGCAGCCGCTCGGCGCAGCAAGCCGCCGAACTGTAGTTCGGGCGCCTCCGCCAGGTGGCCACGGACAGCGACTTTTTCGTGTCGAGATTCAAGAAGCCACCGGATTCTAGTTCGGGTGCCGCCACTAGGTGGCCACGAGGCGGCGACTTTCTCATGTCGAAGATTCAATATCGACGGTATATATACCCCCAATCGAGATCAGCATCGATTCCCTGTTCTGGGGACAAGCAGGACTGTAACGGCTCTCCACCGCCGTAGAAGGTTGGAGTATTTTTGCCAATCCCTTTGCACAGCCTTGCTGGATCGTTGTTCGAGTGCGCCTAGAGCAGCACCAGTGAGATAGCAAGGTACCCGGGAAAATCCGACGGTCCTTCAAGCACACATCTGAACCCGCGGTCGCGAGTGTAAGTACAAGTGAACGTGTTTGTCGCGAGTGTAAGTACAAGTGAACGTGCTTATCGATCACATTCGACACGACGCCACGACCCCCTCTTCAAGGAGTCCAGGACCAGAGATACGTTCCTTCGGCGACGCCTTCCACAAGCCCACCTGGGGCCCTGCCAGCGACCTCTACAGACAAGCCACGCGCACAGGGAAATAGGCGCAGGAAGAGGAAGGCTAAATTGATCCAGCTCCACGGCCTATCGCCGGAAAAGTATAGCCACAACAGAGCACCAATCCGCCCTTTTCTAGGCGCCAAATAATTCCACTGAGAAACCTCTGGTTGTAATCAATAAAGAGAATTACCTGTCATATATACACAACCTCACAAATTGGTGACCCCGACGTGATCGAATAACGAAAGTGGGCAACATGACAGACCGCCAGAACACGCAGCTAGAACCTGGTTTACCAGAGGAAGCGCAGGCACAAATTAACAGGATAGCGCTCAAAATACCCTCATTCTGGGCAGACGAACCAGAACTATGGTTCGCCCAACTCGAAGGGCAATTTACGTTGGCTGGAATCACTCAGGATAGCACCAGATACGCTTACGTGTTGTCACACATTGAGACTAGGCACGCCAAAGAAATCAAGGATCTAATCACTCAGCCTCCCAATGCTAACAAGTATGAAACAATCAAAAACTCATTCAGCGACTATCGATATCACAGGAGCAACAGATCAGACAGCTGCTGGAGCATGAAGAAATGGGCGACAGGAAGCTTTCGCAGTTTCTTCGGCATCTACAAAGCTTAGCGGGCGCCACAGTGCCTGAGTCATTCCTGAGAATTCTCTGGATGGGCAGATTGCCATCTCAACTCCAAGCCATCTTGACCACACGTTCCGCGGATGACTTAACGGAAGTCGCAGAACAGGTAGACCGGATATACGAGGTGACCGGTCGATCAATAGCCGTCGCCGGAATCCAACCAACCAAGGACAGACAGATCTTGGAACAACAAGTCGAGGTCTTGGCAAAACAGGTAGCCGACTTGAACCTCAGGCTATCTAGACCTGCAAAGAAGGGGGAACACGAGAAACGATCTCGTTCCCGTAGCCGCTCCAAAACTCCTAAGGACGGCATCTGTTATTACCACCGTCGCTTCAAGGAAGAGGCTCAAAAATGCACACAGCCGTGTGCCTACAAGAAGCCCGTGGACAGAAAGAAGGAAAACTAGAAGGGCGTTCGCAAATGGCCGCGAGCGACGTCAGCCTAAAACCAGCCGCCTATTCATTACAGACCGGAAGACGAAAACCCGGTATCTCATTGACACGGGATCGGACGTCAGCGTCTACCCGAAGGATATGATACTGGGTAGAAAACCGGCCACGGCAAGGATTTTGTACGCAGCAAATGGATCCATCATGCCCACATACGGGGACACGACATTACAGCCTGATTTCGGCTTACGTCGTAATTTCCTATGGCGATTTGTGATAGCTGAAGTGACAACGCCCATCATCGGTTCCGACTTCCTGGCGCATTATCACTTGCTGCCCGACATGAAAAGGGGCAAGTTGATAGATGCTCTAACAGGACTCGAAGCGCGCGGATCAGCTGGTATCAATTCACTTCACACAGTGAAGTCTGTCGGAGGCAACACCCGATATCACCAATTATTAGCGCAGTACCCACAAATCACAAAGGTCACTGGGATCCACCAGCCGAGTGCTCCACACTCCACAGTACATCACATTGAGACAACGCCAGGCTCCCCAGAAGCAAACAAACCACGGAGACTGGCACCCGATAAACTCAAGGCGGCTAAAGCAGAATTCGATCTCCTCTTACAAGAAGGGATCATTCAACTTCCAAGAGCCCATGGGCAGCCCCACTACACATGGCTCCCAAAAAGGAGGGCGCATGGAGACTGTGCGGGGATTACAGAAGACTGAATGCACGTACAGTACTTGACCGCTATCCCATTCCGTACATCGAAGATTTCGCACACTCACTCTGCGGGAAGAAGATTTTCTCAACACTGGATTTGGTCAGAGCATATAACCAAATTCCGGTACATCCAGACGACGTTCCGAAGACAGCTATCACCACGCCATTCGGCTTATTCGAGTATCTCTACATGCCATTCGGACTACGAAATGCGGCACAAACCTTCCAGAGATTCATCAACAAAGTTATCCATGGACTGGACTTTTGTTACGCCTACATAGATGACTTGCTGATAGCCTCTAGCTCAGAGGAGGAACACACGGAACACCTCCACGAATTGTTCAAGCGTCTGACGAAGTACGGAATTCGACTCAACCCCGCAAAGTGCGTCTTGGGGGCAACCCAAGTAAAATTCCTGGGTTTCCAGCTTTCAGCCGAAGGCACACGTCCTCTCTCAGAAAAAGTCCAAGGCATACAGGACTTTCCAAAGCCAACAACGGTCAAGCAGCTCCGACAGTTCCTCGGTATGATTAACTATTACAGACGTTTCATACCGGGGGCAGCAAAAAAACCAGGCTATCCTCAACGACGTGTTACGAGTGTTACCCAAGATGAAAGGAAAAACGCCTCTTACGTGGAACGACCAATTGGAGCACGCCTTTCGAGCATGTAAACAGAGCCTGACGGAAGCTGCACTTCTAACTCATCCGAAACCAGATGCAAAGCTCACCTTGACTACAGACGCATCTGACACAGCCATAGGCGCGGTCATCCAGCAACAAGCGGACGCAGAATGGCAACCACTAGCATTCTTAAGCAAGAAGCTTAACAGGGCACAAATCAAGTACAGCCCTTACGATAGAGAACTACTAGCTATCTACTCAGCGGTGAAGCATTTCCGGCACTTATTGGAAGGACGGGAATTCACCATCTACACGGACCACAAGCCTCTGACTTACGCCTTCAGCCAGGATTTGCTACGCAGCGCCCCTCGACAAGCTAGGCAGCTGGACTTTATCGGGCAATTCTCAATGGACATCCGCCACTTAAGCGGAAAGGACAACGTGGTCGCGGACGCACTGTCAAGAGTAGAGTCAATCTCAAAAGCTCCGGACTTCGAGGAACTGGCGAAGTCACAACAGCAAGACCAAGAACTCACTAAATTGGTCAAGAGCAGTGCGGACACAGCACTCAAACTCACCGGGATCCAAATTCCCGGATCAAACACGAAACTAATCTGTGACGTATCCACACAGATAGCACGTCCTTTCGTGACCAGTCCATTCAGACAACAAGTTTTTCAGGCGCTACACGGGGTTGCTCACCTCGGAGTCAAGGCCACAACCAAGCTAGTAACGAAGAGTTACGTATGGCCAGGAGTACAAAAAGATTGCCGCATCTGGGCTCAGGCATGTGTACCCTGTCAGAAGGCCAAAGTTTTCAGGCACACTGTCATGACGCCAGGGAACTTCACAAATCCTACCAGAAGGTTTCAACATATTCACACGGACATCGTGGGACCATTACCATCCTCGTTAGGATACAGATACTGCCTCACAATCATTGATCGATTCACAAGATGGCCGGAGACAATACCGATTCCGGACATCACCGCCGAGACGGTAGGAAGAAACCTATTCACAAATTGGATTGCAAGATTTGGGACTCCAGCTCGAATCACAACGGACCAAGGACGCCAATTCGAATCAGACCTCTTCAAGAAGTTAGCAGAACTAACGGGATCAACACATCTGCGCACCACAGCGTACCACCCGGCAGCTAATGGAATGATAGAGAGGTTTCATAGACAATTGAAGACCGCGATCAAATGCCATGAGACAGAGGAATGGGTAGAAATCCTCCCAGTAATCCTCATGGGCATCAGAGCAGCATATAAGGAAGACTTGCAAGCCTCACCATCAGAACTCGTCTACGGGGAATCATTGCGATTACCTGGACAATTCTTCTTGGAGGCAGAATTGAAAAAAGATTCCACTGACAACTTTACAGGCAGACTCAAGAAATACATGAGGAATCTTACACCCAAGATCAAAAGACATGGAGAGAAGCATACCTTTATCTACAAGGATCTAGCAGTGTCACCGCAAGTATTCGTCAGGCATGACATACCCAGTGGCACCCTGCAGCCTCCATACGACGGACCGTACCCTGTCCTCAGCAGAGGAGACAAAACGTCAAAGTCCGCATCAATGGACGCACAACAAACGTCTCGATTGATAGACTAAAGCCAGCATACACACTGGAAGAGGAGCAATCCGAGACCAAACAATCACAGCCGGAGCCTATTAGAGAATCAACCACACGGACAAGAAGTGGCCGCATATCACGCCCACCAGTGCGGTTTGCATAACTCTATATCAACCAAGGGGGTTATGTGGCGGACAGTTTACACAGCCGCACATGCGCAGCTGCTCGGCGCAGCGAGCCGCTGAACTGTAGTCCGGGCGCCTCCGCCACGGACGGCGACTTTCTCGTGTCGAGATTCAAGAAGCCACCGGATTCTAGTTCGGGTGCCGCCACTAGGTGGCCACGAGGCGGCGACTTTCTCATGTCGAAGATTCAATATCGACGGTATATATACCGGACCCCCAACCGAGATCAGCATCGATTCCCTGTCCTGGGGACAAGCAGGACTGTAACGGCTCTCCACCGCCGTAGAAGGTTGGAGTATTTTTGCCAATCCCTTTGCACAGCCTTGCTGGATCGTTGTTCGAGTGCGCCTAGAGCAGCACCAGCGAGATAGCAAGGTACCCGGGAAAATCCGACGGTCCTTCAAGCACACATCTGAACCCGCGGTCGCGAGTGTAAGTACAAGTGAACGTGTTTGTCGCGAGTGTAAGTACAAGTGAACGTGCTTATCGATCACATTCGATACGACGCCACGACCCCCTCTTCGAGGAGTCCAGGACCAGAGATACGTTCCTTCGGCGACGCCTTCCACAAGCCCACCTGGGGCCCTGCCAGCGACCTCTACAGACAAGCCACGCGCACAGGGAAATAGGCGCAGGAAGAGGAAGGCTAAATTGATCTAGCTCCACGGCCTATCGCCGGAAAAGTATAGCCGCAACAGAGCACCAATCCGCCCTTTTCTAGGCGCCAAATAATTCCACTGAGAAACCTCTGGTTGTAATCAATAAAGAGAATTACCTGTCATATATACACAACCCCACAATCGGTGATTATCTTAAATTTAGTTCCATAGTGTTTTATTGCCGAGATGATAGCTAACAGCTTTTTTGTGGTGTTGTAATTTTGTTCTGCCTTACATAATACTCTACTAGGCGTAGGCAATTGGGCGATCTTGTCCGACGGCTCCTTGAAAGAGTACAGCTCCAATCGTGTAATCGGAGGCGTCTGTGACGAGGAATTCTTTTGTGTGAAGTCTAGGTAATTTAATGGGAACGGTAATTAATCTTTCTTTTAGCAAGTCAAATGCATTTTGCTGTTCTGTCGTCCAATTAAATTTTTCTCCCTTCTTTGTTAATTTTTCTCGTAGTTAGTGGCTTCGTTATTTTGGAAAAGTTTTCGATAAATTTTCGATAATATCCTGCTAATCTAATAAATGATTGGACATCTTTTATCTTTTTTGGAAGTGGAAAATTTTTTACTGCAGTTAGTTTTGAAGGATCAGGCGAGATATCGTTTTCGGTAATTCTGTGTTCCAGATAGACCACTTCTTTTCGTAGGAACTCGCACTTGTCTGGTTGTAGTTTTAAATTGTTTTTTCGTAGTCTCTGCATCACTTCTATTAAACATTTATTATGTTCCTGTAAGCTAGCACCATATATTACTTTATCATCTGAACATACGAGACATCTGACAATGAGTTCTTGCAGTCCGGTCAACACCGAGTTCATCAACCTTTAAAATATTGCTGGTGTATTTTTTAATCCGAATGGCATCCAATTAAATTTGTAATGTCCATAAGGTGTGGAAAATGCTGTTTTGTTTTTGTGTTCCTCGTGCATAGGAATTTCATGGTACCCTGATACGAAATCTAATGTAGAAAATTGTAAAAATGTATTTCGCATTTTCCAATTGGTCTAATGTCAGTTATGTTCGGCAGGGGGAAAGAATGTCCAATAGTTAGATTATTAAATTTTATAAAATCTACGACAATGTGTAGTTTTGTTTTTTCTAAAGCGTTAAGTTTCTTTGGAACGATCAATATCAGTGCATTCCATTGAGTCATGCTAGAACTAATAATTTCATCGTCGAGCATTTTTTCTATCTGCCGATTTATTTCTGCTTTGTGCTTCTCGGGTAGGTGACCTTACGGGTTTACGGGTGTATTATCCATTCATTGCAATTTTATGTGACCCGGTGCTCACACATGTCAGTGCATCATTCTCTAAATGGAAAATATCTTCGCGTATATGTTCTAGCGTTTTTTCCCTCAGTATTTAAATGTGCTGTTCGAAACTACTTAAGTAAGCGTTCTTTCCTTGCATGTATATGTTCCTTATTCTCAGCTGCTTGTAATGTGAGAACATCTCCTGTGTGCAACTCCTCTATCGATACATGATGTAATGATATCAATTGACTCTTTATTCGTGTTCATTATACTTATTGGGCACGTAATCTTCTGGATGTACTAAGCAATTGCCTAAAAATTCCGGGTACTGTTTCTTCCAATTGTACTATGTCAATTCTATTCTGTGTTCTATTGCTTGCACAATTGTTTCGCTACATTTTTTAATAAATGTAAATTTTCTATATGGATGTAGCTTGAAAGTTATGTTGCTGATACATATTAGCTTTCTACCATGGTCACATTTAGTTTGCTGCTTTGTCAAGAAGTTTCTAGTATTCCTTCGTAATCTATTAGAAAATCGTATTTGGTCACGTATATGGTGTGTTGTATTTCTTTATCTCCTACGGATACTATTGCTCTTATTTTCGCTAAAGTGTAGGTTTTATGTCCTGTCACTTCGGTTAGCGCCATTTTTCCTTCTCGTACTTTTTGTTGCCTTTCAAATTTTCGACTTTTATTAGAGCAAGTATAGGATAGCGACCTAATTGCGGGTAGCAAGTACAGACTCTCTACGATTCCGGTAGAGACAGGTCTACTTCAGGGAAGCGACTCTGCCCACTTGAATCTCTCACCTACTTACACCGAGGAATTTATGCCCTAACCTTAAATTCTAAATGCTCAAGATATAATCCTAACAATATTCCCACCTAGGGCACCCTCTTACCCTTAAGGCGGAAGAACCATATAGTGGTCAACGGCATGGGATCATGCACGGACTTAGGAATAGGGGGACGAAGCATAAGGCAAGTGGGGTAGTCACTTTCGCGGCGGGGAGGCCGTCATGCTTATCTTCAGCTTTGCACACATAGAATATACGTGTGAACTTACGTGTGCGTGCGTGCGTGCAAAAATAAAAGATTCACATCTCAGTATAACGTCGCATAACTTTAATCTTAGCTCATCTCTTCGAAAATAAATGACAATATGTTAGATCTAAAATTAACTAAAAAAAGAAAGGAATTTTTATTTAACTAATAAAATCTCATAAAAAAACAAATATATTCAATCACAAATATATTCAGCATAAACATTTATTGATGTTAATTTAGTAAATTTTTGTCTGTCACTAATGCTTTCTAACTTTTTAAAATATATTTTTATGTTTATCTGCAGAATTTGTAATAGGACATCCTGATACCATGCGTTTCACCATTTTTATTGCTATAATAAACAAATAGTGAAATATATATATCTTTATGTATTTATTTATACATTTATATATACAGGGTGTCCCATTATAAAACATCCAGTCGAATATTTCGAAAACCAAGCCCGGGAGAGAAATTTTTCAGACAAAAGTTATTTGGTTTCGAGGGGCCCATAAGATGATACCATTGGTTTGATCTTGAAGAATTATTTGAAAGTTACATGAAAGTCACCTCAATTTTTTTAAATGGCATCCCCTATTTTTTATTACATATTCTTGTAGCTGACTTCAAGAGCTTTCCAAAACACTATAATAAAGTATTTTTTCATGAAGTATTTTCCGAGTTATAAAGCTTGAAATAATTTCTTAATTTTACATAAACTGTAAAATATCTCGTAAAATATTTACTTTTCGATGACCTTATCTCAATACTTTTATGCACAGAATAATGAGAGGAATCAATTGGTGTAAAGAAAACACATAGTTGTTTTTAAGAAAAAATATGTAATTGTTAGTTACAAATTGCATATTTTTTCTTAAAAACAACTATGTGTTTTCTTGACACCAATTGGTTCCTCTCATTATTCTGTGCATAAAAGTATTGAGGTAAGGTCATCGAAAAGTAAATATTTTACGAGATATTTTACAGTTTATGTAAAATTATGAAATTATTTCAAGCTTTATAACTCGGAAAATACTTAATAAAAAAATACTTTATTATAGTGTTTTGGAAAGCTCTTGAAGTCAGCTACAAGAATATGTAATAAAAAATAGGGGATGCCATTTAAAAAAATTGAGGTGACTTTCATGTAACTTTCAAATAATTCTTCAAGGTCAAACCAATGGTATCATCTTATGGGCCCCTCGAAACCAAATAACTTTTGTCTGAAAAATTTTTCTCTCCCGGGCTTGGTTTTCGAAATATTCGACTGGATGTTTTATAATGGGACACCCTGTATATATATATATATATATACAGGGTGTCTGGTAATTCGAAGATCAACTGTAAACTGCAGGTAGAGTAGGTTAAACTGAGCAGAATAGTCCTGTATCATTTTTTGACATTCTTAATATTTACCGAGATATTAACGAAAAAAGATCGGCGAATCCGCGCGAGGAAAGCGCGCGCGGCGAGAAGGACGTCCCACCGCTACGTGCTCACTAAGCGCGCAGTGAGACGGTGGGAGGAGCCTACGAGCGTAATACTAGAACACTGCGGCGACCGCGCCGAATTATTGGTATAATCCCACCGCTCTATCTCCCACCGCCACACTGCGCGCTTAGTGAGTACGTAGCGGTGGGACGTCCTTCTCGCCGCGCGAGCAAAGCGCGCGCGGATTCGCCGATATTTTTTTGTTAATATCTCGGTAAATATTAAGAATATCAAAAAATTATACAGGACTTTTCTGCTCAGTTTAACCTACTCTACCTGCAGTTTACAGTTGATCTTCGAATTACCAGACACCCTGTATATATATATATATATATATATATTTGTTGCGCTATATATACTCCGCGGCACTCTCGCGGAAAGAAACGACTCGGTTATATGAAGAAAGCGAACGATTTATTCAGGAGTAAAGATACAAACGTCTTTTTAGTTTGACAGGCCGTCAACAACAACAACATACAATTTATATTTACGCATCTTCATTGCGTTATATATATATATATATATATAATTTTTTTTACGCATCTAACTTCCATGATCTAACCTCTTCACTGCACACACATACACAGTAGGATGTCACTGAAACGTTTCTATGTTTAAAATAGTGGAACTTAATATAGCGGAGAGCTGTTCCCCCCATATGTCTTAGGTAATGTCCCCTCTCGCTTAAACTAGGAATTTAGAGTCCGTCGCCCTATTCCTATGTAAGTGGAATTAGACAGGTAAACGGCAAATCACCTGATTATCGTTTCCAGAGCGCATCATGTAATGTTGAGTCAAATAGATGGCTATAGTTGGCCATGCGGTTAGTGACCGGCGCCGTTCAGAGTCCGGGTCGAATAGTGTAAAATGTGCTACAGGAAAAATGATTGGGGGCGACCAGACAGCATCTGCGAAATGGGTGTCTGGAAAATCTAATAGTATGCCGCTAAGAAGGAAATACTACATAGCCACATGGAATGTCCGAGGGCTACAAACTGGCAAGCTCCATATTCTGGAACAGGAGTTACTAAAACAGGAAGTAGATATTTGCGGAGTCTCGGAAACCCACTAGAAGGATAGTGGCCATTTCAACGCGGCGGAACACAAAGTGTTCACCTCAGGAAACAATAAAAGCAGATACAGCGGAGTAGCAGTGCTAGTTTGTAAAAAAAATCGCGCGGTACGTGCTGGAGTAAACGATCGACTAATAAAAATAATTTTTTAGCGCAAAACCAACTAAACTGCATATTGTACAAGTATACATATATGCCAACCACACAAGCGATGACGAAGTGGAAGCCCTGTACGGGCAAATTGAAAATATCTTCTTAGATATACCAAAAAAAGAACCTGTTATTATTAGGTGACTGGAATGCGAAAATTGAAAAAAGTGAAACTGAGGAGCACCTAAAGGGAATCATTGGTAGATACGGATTAGGAACACAGAATATCAGAGGAGAACGACTAGTGCAGCTAGTAGCTTGCAATATTATTAATAATTGCCATAAGTAATGACCTCTCTGTAATGAATACGATGTTTAAAAATCATCCCCGACGATTGTGAAACTTGGATCTCTCCGGGCGGAAAATGTAAGAATCAGATTGATTGTATCTTAATTAGAAGAAGATGGAAGACGTCAGTTATTAGAGTCCGACCGAAGGTCAATTTTTTGGCCGAAGCCGAACTTCGATTTTTTTGTTACCTTTAGCCGAAGCCGAAGCCGAAGAAATTGCTTAATGCCTGATAAATATTGACAAATGATAATGCTTAAGAAATAAGGGAAAATACTTTTAGCTGAATGTATTAAATTGAGATAGTGATTTTGTTTGTTTTTATTTAGTATGTGTTTGCGAAGTTGTGATTTAAAATAATACAAACACAAATTTATTTACTTTTTATTATTATAAATATTTTAATCATATGTAAAATAAAATAACAATCAGTTCTTTTTTTATTTAAATCGTAAAGTAATAAAAATAGTAAGTAATTAACTTAATTAAATTAAGTTATTTTTGCTTTTGGCTTTAGAAACATAATAAATTTGTAACTAGGTAAAAAAATAATCTTCTATATCTTTTCTAATCCACAAAATAATAATACGTAAGTTTTTTTAACATAAAATTAATAATCAAAATTAAATAATTAAATATTATAGGCCAGAAACAGAAGTTTATTTATGTTTTTACAAAGCAAATTAGTCCTCCTGTCAGTATAAATTTGTCCAGCAGCGTTGAAACAATTGCCCACTCGCTACGCTGGTAGGAGAAACCGATAAGTACTATAGTTACATTTTTCAAGTAGATATAAGAACTTGAAGCCCAATAATGAAAGATATCAACGTTCCTTTTAAGTAAAGGTTCTTTTAAATAGGATTTCAGATGTCCATCTAAAGGTGGAAAATCTTTGGAATCAAATGATTCAAGTGTTGACATATTATCATGCAGCATATTATCATGCATATCTCACAGATTTTCCATTTCTTATGCTTGAGGATTTGATGAAGTTGAAGCTACAATTTCATCTATTGTGTTGGTAGCATTTTCTACCTAAGACTGTTTTCGAAAACTTTTGATGTAAAAAAGTGAAAATTTTAGCCTTACAGTTTGTTATTTCGTTATCGGTTAAATATTTGGTTTTAAAATGGATCGATAATTGTTGCAATGGTTATTTGTGAACAATTTTTTACGTATGAAAATCTTTTGTTGACTGATTCACACAAGCGTCGTTTTAATCTATATATCTTTTCTGAATCTTCAGCTTTCACTTAAAGTTTTGTGTTCAGTATGGCTATTAATGGTATGATGAGAAACACGCATGCAGAATCGGCAGAAATATCCAATGTAGCTTGATAGAAACATTTTAATACAGTTATCAGATGGTTCATCAGACCTCTCTTCTACAGTCGGGACATTGATTCCACCATGTTCTGCCATGTAAAAATTGATAGCAACTTTTTGCTCAAATAATCTCTCTTCATTATTAACTAGGTGCTTCCATCTTGTCTCTTGGATTAAAGCATGCTTTGGTAAACCACACGTTTCTTGAAATTGATTGAAATCGATATGCTTACTTTTTTTGAAGTGGCCTACAATCTTGCGACATTTTTTTATTAAAATCGAAATTTCTTCATCTTTAAAAATTGAGTCATTAATCACAAGTTGCAATGAGTCAAAATTTGTGAAATCGGACACTAAAAACCAAGCTATTGAATTTGAATCGGTTTTTTGCACAAACTCATAGATATACACCCCAAGAATACTCAAAAAAATTTTTATTAAAAAATTCGAATTTTTGCCAATGTTATAAACAAATCAATTTTTATACGACTTTTTTTTTAAATTGCAATTTCTCCGAAAGTACTCGATGAAATTGAACGAAAATTTCAGGAGAAATTCTTAAAGGACAACAGGAAAAAATGATTAAAAAAAATTTTTTAATTCCTGTATTTATTAATAAATAATTAAATTTTTTATAAACAATTGGAAAATTAACTAACTTCTCGTAGGGTTAGAAAAAAATTTTTTTAACTATCTTATTCCTTATGATCTAAGCTATAACCACGTGAAAAAAAATTACTGTATTTCGCATTAGAACAAAAGCTATTGATGATTTAGTGAAGACGTCATGCGCAAACACGAAACGACTGGCGGCCGCGCGCGGGTGATCTATGTTATCGACTCACTTTGCTATTATTGCATAAATATTGCATAAATATTTAAACTGAATAGTAGCTAGAAATTGGAAATAAAAAATGTTTATTATTCAACATAAATATATTTAAATAAATAACACATACGTATTATATTTACATATATTATATGTACATGCTTATACTTTTACTTCTACGCTTTCAGTATGTTTTGAAAAAATTTTGCATTGAAGAGTAGACGTGTTTAATACTTTATAGCAATGAAATTGACGAGTTCCTGCGATACTTTTTGCTGAAGAAAACCGAGCTTCCAATTTTTTCTTGTGTTTCTCATACTCGACCAAAGACGTGAAATTAAAATGAATTTAAAAAAAAAAACTTTTTGCCCACTCGTATAGATTTTTTGTTGTTGTTATTTGCTTATTGTTTTTATTTTGTAAGCTTGCGCGATATGCATTTCTTTTGATGCAGCCACCAATTCCATCACAAGCTCCTTTTCCATGGGCGGTCGCAAAGAAGTGCCACTCAGCTGGAATTCTAAAATCTTTTTCGTGATTTTTTAAATTCGAAAAATTGAATTTGTTTTTATACTGGGAGCCTGCTCCATCAGAAAAGTAATACATTTTCTTGACATTCTTAGCACCAAATTTTTTCTTCAAGAAATTTATCATTTTAGTATTGTACAAATGTACACCGGTAGCATCGTGATTTATATATTCAGAAAAAACTACAAAATTCACATGCTGTTTTTTCCCATCTTTTTTATAGTAAATCACATACACATGCAGTGTAGCTTGATCTTTCGACCAATGCTGCGATTGTATCGCATCCTGAACATGAAAGGAGTAGTTTTCTGAAAAATCGAGTGTAACTAGAAACTCTCCTTCACTTAACGAGTCTTTTAATTCTTCTAAATAGATTCCTTGCGATTTTGCAATAAAACCATGTTTTAAAACAATTGGCAAATCTGAACTGAGATGCTCCAAGAAATCATTTACATTTTCTGTTACACTAGTATACTGGCATCTAGAAAAAAATCTTAGTAAATAAAACAAAATAAGTTTCGACAAATTCAAAGGATAAAATGTATAATATGTAATTACCTGTCTGTTGTGAGCCACTGATTGTACGTAATTTTTGAAATATGAAATTGGTTAAAAATTTGTCGTAATTCATTGAAAATTTTATGACAACCAGGATAATTTTTACAATTTCCTAAGAAACAGCATTTGAGTCCGTACAAATCATACCATTAAGGAACTTCTTATAACTCGTATCGTATTTTACTTTTTTCTTATCAAATTCTTGTTTAAGGCCATTCAACTTCAATCTTATGTTTCCGTGAATTTTGCACACACAAACGTTATGCGTACTTTTGGGGCCTGCTAAAATACACTGAGGTGGCCTTAGATTCCTGAATACCGACAAAGAAATTTTCAAATCCGGAAACGTGTTTAAAAAGTCAGCATGCAATTCCGACAAATTTCCCAACAGTAATCGTTTCTGAAAATAATTTTTACATTTAGCTTAAAGATATTAATTGACAGATTTAAGGTAACTTTTTTTTATAATAGTTTAGTTTTTTGATTTTTCTAAATACCGTTTCGTGATAACGTTTACCATTCACGACGATGGACTTATAATCTTTCGCCCCTGGCATAACTCGACTTACATTATCAGAAAGAAAAAAGTTTCGAACTTTGTTTACTACATCCATGGGCGACGTCTTGCCTTTCTTTGCATCAGGATACGAACCATAGCCTTGTTCCTTCTTTAATTTTCGAGCCATTATTACCATGTGTTTACTCACTGCAAATTCTTTTGCTGTTTGTCGAATAGACCACTCGACAGGCATAGTAGTAAGTAAGAAAATTTTTTCTCTTCGATCGGCTGCATGGGATAACGCAAATTTCAAGTCAACACACCATTTATCATGAATAACGTCATTATTAAGTCTTGAATTTAAGTTACTAATCGATTTACGAATTACTTTTTTTTCAATTAAATTCAAGTTTAAGTTACCGGAAGATGGTTCCGTAATAGCTTTTTCTATCACGGCAGCTAGTTTAATTCGTTTTAACTTTTTGTCAACACTTAAACACTCGTAATCTGGATCCTTTGACGATTCACCGATATCCATGTTATCCTCTTCTTTTTCTTCCGTATCTATCACTTTTCTTGTTTCTTCCATTGGTTCGCTCACGACGTTATTTACTGTTTCCAACTGATCTTTCTTCTTGTACAGCCGTGTCCTACATGAATTACAGATATGCTGCCCACTAAAGTCACGTAATTTTTCGTCACATGCATTTGTCAAAAAAACTAAATTTATACGATAACAACTGTGGCCTTTTTTATTAAAAGGATTACAACATTTCGGTGGAGGTACCATAATGTAGAAAATAACCTTACTTAACAACGACAGACGAACTTACAACTGAGCACGAACAACAAAATCAAAACAAAACATAACAGACTGTCGTTTGTTTGTATTTACATATATACATAAGCCTATTGCACTAGGAAGGTCACCCGCGCGCGGCCGCCAGTCGTTTCGTGTTTGCGCATGACGTCTTCACTAAATCATCAATAGCTTTTGTTCTAATGCGAAATACAGTAATTTTTTTTCACGTGGTTATAGCTTAGATCATAAGGAATAAGATAGTTAAAAAAATTTTTTTCTAACCCTACGAGAAGTTAGTTAATTTTCCAATTGTTTATAAAAAATTTAATTATTTATTAATAAATACAGGAATTAAAAAATTTTTTTAATCATTTTTTCCTGTTGTCCTTTAAGAATTTCTCCTGAAATTTTCGTTCAATTTCATCGAGTACTTTCGGAGAAATTGCAATTTAAAAAAAAAGTCGTATAAAAATTGATTTGTTTATAACATTGGCAAAAATTCGAATTTTTTAATAAAAATTTTTTTGAGTATTCTTGGGGTGTATATCTATGAGTTTGTGCAAAAAACCGATTCAAATTCAATAGCTTGGTTTTTAGTGTCCGATTTCACAAATTTTGACTCAATGTATGAGCTACGCATCCTAAAGATGTAAAATTTCCAGCATGCATAGCCGCACTCATATTAGCGGCGTTATCCCTTATAGCTTTATGGATTTTATTTTCTATTTAATACTCATTAATTACTTTGGTAAGTTTCTTGACTATAACTGATTCAGTATGATCCTCATCAAGAACCATAACTCCTAAAATTACTTTAAGTCAGGTTGGCCTTTCAATAAAATGAGCCGTGAACTCAAAATACAGCATGTTTTTGTAGGATTGCTCCAAATATCCGTAGTAAAGCTTATCCATTTAGTTCTAGTTCACTCTAGAAACAAGATCAAATATTTTTTTTAACTTTATCGTAAGTAATTGGCATCAAAGATGTCCTAAATAATTTTTCTGATTTTTTTCGATATTGTGATGAGCTATTTGGATCAGTAATATTCAGCCTTTGAAATGCATCGCCTTCAACAATATTATACGGTAACATGTCGATATGTTATAAGATCTATTATACTTTTAATCAATACGTAATAAAATAGGGTGATCATCGGCCCACACTACTGTTATCTTTCGTTTCACTAACTTTAGCAAAGTTGGCTGTATCATAACATCTTCACTTTTGACACTTTCATAAGGCGATTTCATATTTTTGATTTTTCTGACTTTAATCGCATCTAAAAATTTGCTTTGTGTTTCAATATATTTTTGCCATTCTTCTTTATGAATTTTTTTTAAATGATTTTTTTATATTAGTCACTTTGTTTTTTTAGGCAGTAAAATACCAAGTGACAATGTTTTGGAACATACTTTGCAAGTTGCTTTATCCTCATTTCAAAATAGTTCCAAATAGGATTTTTAGTTGCCATTGTCTTATGAAATTTTTATTTCCCTGAGCAATGTCAGATAATAAATTTATCTATATCAGATAATAAATTTTCATAATAAAAAGAATACGCGAACATAAACATTTTAAAAAGTGCAAGTTTATTCTGACTCAATACTTTAAAATTCTAGCGCAATGTTTTGTACAGTTAAATAATACTTACTTGGTTTTATAAAATAAAAACTGCATTCAAATCGGTCATCTTGTGTTTAATTAACAGAAAAATTTGGATGTACCGAACATGTGAAATGTGTTAAAATTAACACAGGATTTTTTACCGTGTACATATCAAACTAATATACACCAAACAAAACACTGTTTAAATCATACCACTTATTTACATTTTTTATTTAATAAGAAAGAAGTAATTAAAAACTGTTTTACTTATGTAAATAAACTTGTCAAACTTGTTACTTGTTCCACAGAATAAAATCGTAAACTAATGTCGACTGTCGGGTGACTGACGTGACTGTGGTAACGAAAACAAACAAGCAGCGACTTGTTACTTGTTTTGTTACCCGCGCTGTTTTACCGCACCTGCATATGTAGATTCTACCTTCGGCTTCGGCAAACCTTCCAACCGATTTTGGCCGAAGGTGGTCGAAGCCAAAGTCGAAGCCGAAGGTTCGGTCGGACTCTATCAATTACAGACATGAAAGCTAAATCCAATACGGATTGTGGGTCCGATCACAAAATACTGAGGTCGGAATACACAATAGGTCTGAGGAAGCCTATAACACCAAGAATAGTCAGGAAACTCCCAGAGGACCCAGTAAAATTCCGAAAAGTGCTAACGTGCAGTAGAAAACCACGCAAAGGGAGATCTGAAACAGACATAGAGAGATACAAAGGAATGGATATTAAATGCGATAAATAACTTAAATTCACAAACAACAATTGTAAAACAAAAACATTGGATGATCAGAAGAAACGCTATAGCTGGTGCAGCAAAGAAGGAAGTCAAAGGAGAATCAAGTGAGATACACGAAAAACAGCAACGCATAACCAACTCAACAAACAAATAAAATTATACCGTACGATCATTTTCTTTGCCAGTAGAAATTAAAACTCAAATGAAAGGGGACTAGTTGACGTCAAACTGGCTTATAATTGGTGAGCTGCGAGCCGACTTGGTTTGTCAGACTTTCACCGCAGTAATTCACCAATTTTTTGAAATCTAAATTCGATTTCCATTTAGGGGTAAAATAGATCTAAACTTATAAGATGAAGAATTTATTCCAGGATCCTGGCTGAGGTAATATTTTTCGCCATAAATTCTTCATCTTATAAGTTTAGATCTATTTTACCCCTAAATGGAAATCGAATTCAGATTTCAAAAAATTGGTGAATCACTGCGGTGAAAGTCTGACAAACCAAGTCGGCTCGCAGCTCACCAATTATATGCCAGTTTGACGTCAATTAATCCCCTTTCATTTGAGAAACAAATAAATGTTTGAGTAGAAGAGACAAAAATAGACAAATTAACGATATATATTCACAACTACAAAAGCATGCAGATCGCAAGGAATTCAAAGAACTGCATAACAAAGTAAAATACCTAGCGAGGGGATTTAAATCACAAACTCAAATCATTAGGGACTCTCAGGGAAAAATTGTCACCGAGCCAGATGAGATCGCAGAAGTGTGCTATTGCGAAGCATTGTATGCTAGTGGTGAGGAGGAACTGGACATATCTGAAACGATACCGGAAAAGGAATCAGAAATATTTAAATCAAAGTAGCAGCAGTATTGAAAATCTGAAAAATGGTAAGACACCTGAAATAGATGAAATAACAGCAGAAACACTCAAAGAACTGAACGATGAGGGTATAGAAATAAGGGAGGATCCCGTTAGCGCACGGTGCGATAGCCCACTACCCGATAGCACACGACAAATTTAACATTATTCCCGATAGCCCACAACTGTTTAGCACACATCCCGATAGTACACCAAGTAAATCGAGTATTTTCCCAATAGCGCACGAAATAAAAAATGTATCATCCCGATAGCGCACAATAAAAATGCACATTGTCCCGATAGCACACAGCAAATTTAATGTTATTCCCGATAGCCCACAACTCTTTAACACAGAGAGGCCTTCAGTTGCGCACGGTACAATTGGACACGTTGCTATTGCACACCGCGCTATTAGACACATAAAGCTGCGCACAGTTTGATTGGACACGTAGCAATTATGCACAGTAACGATTGGACACGTTGCTATTGCGCATCGTTCAATTGTACATCGTTGCTTTTGGACACAACACAAAAGAACTTGAACATTATTTATTTCACTATTAAATCTTCGAGAAATCGACGCGATATCTTTCCACGCGAGTTTCACACTCATGCGACTTTCCACGCAAAACGAGTTCCACGCGACGAGGGGAGGTGCGGATGAGAGGGCTGAAGGTCCCCCCATACCCCCCTTCGCTGCGTGTGTGTGTGCCTGTGTGCGTGCGCGCGTGTGTTTCAAATTCACTTTGTAATAGCTGATAGATTAAATAAATAATTTTCAAGTTCACGTTAAATTTGCCGTGCTATCGGGTAGTGCGCTATCGGGACAATGTACATTTTTATTGTGCGATATCGGGATGATACATTTTTTATTTCATGCGCTATCGGGAAAATACTCGGGAAAAATATTTACTTGGTGTGATATCGGGATGCGTGCTAAAGAGTTGTGGGCTATCGGGAATAACATTAAATTTGTCGTATGATATCGGGTAGTGGGCTATCGCACCGTGCGCTAATGGATCCTGCTCATAAATAATACACACAATATGAAAAGAAGTATGGAACTCCGGCAAGTGACCCAAAGATTGGAGTAAATCTATATTTATACCTGTTGGGAGAGAATGGGCGGTCCCGTGGATATCAGAGCTGGGGAAGCACTACAATTTGTTGATACACGTTTTACCGTTTATTGTTTGAATCAGCACAAACACTTGTGTGTATATGCATTTACATATGACATCAAAATTAGTAGTAACAGTAGCACGATGGTTTTCTTATTAATAACGTAAAAATAATTGTGTTCAATATAGTGTTGTAATATGAGGCAAACATGGCACACAGCACGACGGCTTGAGAGCGACTGACTTTCGGCATCGTCTCGCTATGAAACCGTGGCCTCGCTGTACACGCGTACAGCACGTGTATTGCTAGCTGCGCGCTCGTCAAACGAAAATTAGACCTATGTCCAACAATACCGATTTTTAAAAAGGGGTCTCCTTCAGAGTGCAAAAACTATCGCACAATAGTTCTGGTGTCACACGTTAGCAAGGTTCTTCTTACCATTATCAATGAAAGGTTTAAGCCATTCTTGATATTCCAAATATTTAAGGCACAGTCGAGATTTATGCCTGGCAGAGACACTCGCGAACATATACTAAATCTCTGCCAAATCATAGAGAAAGCCCGAGGATTCAACATCGATACATATTTATGCTTTGTCAACTACTCCAAAGCCTTCGGTACGGTACAATGGAGCGCCTTGAGGGAAATCCTAGTGAAGATGGGAGTTCCACATCACCTAGTGTGGCTACTCTGCAACTTATACAAAGATAGACAGTCACAGTGAGAGTAAACAACAAATACTCCAAAGATTTCAGATTCAAAGCGGAAGTCCGACAGGGATGCATCATCTTGTTAGTTTTGTTTAATATATACAACGAACACATAATGCGAAAGGTATTTGATGAATGGCAGGACGGCATAATAATAGGAAGCACGAAAATAAACAATCTGAGATATGCTGACGACACGGTAGTTCTGGCTGCCTCAAAAAAGCAATTACAGCTATATCCTGAACACTCGAGAATACAAGTGAGAAGTACGAATTGAAACTGAACCGGGACAAAACAAAAATTATGATAATTAATCAATTAAAATAACCAACCTGATATTGGAAACATCGTAGGTTTCGAGACAGTGAATCAATTCAACTATCTGGAATCGATAATAACGAACAATGGAGAATACGAGGAAGAAATTCGCAGACGACTCGCCATAGGAAGAACCACCACAACTAAAGCAAAACTAACAAGGAAGGTGTCGGAAGTGTCCCCCTCCGATTTCGATGAGCTTCTAATATGTTGTTCTCCAGATCAAAATAGGGGACACGTTTTTTTTTTTATACGTGCCCATACGGCCTTTTAGGGAGTGAAATACTCCTTTGAAAAATATTGGTTTTTCTCTTTCGGAGCGAATATCTCCGAAACTAAGAAAGATAGAACAAAAATTCAAACTGGGTCTTAAATGGCTTGATGATTACTATAAAATAATGTGAAAAAAATTTTTTATTTTTTTTTTTTTTTAAAACCTTGCTTCTCTAACTTTTTTTTCAAAATTTTGAATTTTTGTTTTCACCAAATTAAAGATTATTTTTTTACAAATTCATCCATGTATATTTAAGTTATGTTGCGTAATATCATTTTCGAGAATTAATTATAAACGCCTCCGTACATACGCTATTTGTGTCGGTCCATGCTCTCGATTCTTCGCGCAACGCATTTTCCTGTAATCAAAAGATGACGATATTACTTGGAGGACATATCCATATATAATCACGAAAGTCTTCATCACATATAGCTTGAGCACTTATATAAAACTTAAAACAAGTTTAAAGGTCTATAAGACGAATAATTTTATCGTTGGAGGAAATATAAAATGCCGTCGCTTTGCGAGCATCAGTTTAATACGTAACATCGTACATTTTATTGTGTACCGTTAATTAAATTGTGTGAACTATTAATAGTTGTAGTTTTATAGGTATTAATATTTTGTAAATATTGTCTGTTAATATGTATCTATTAATGTTTTATATATATATATACGAATATAACTGATATATATAAGTATATATACACATTATATTATATACATATATCTAATATATATATATCATATATATATATATATATATATATATATATATATATAATGTTCATATATATTTTCATACAATTATTTTTTTATAGTTTTTAAAATCAATTAGCACATAAATTTTTATTTATTGTATTTGTTTACGGCATTACGAAGAAACATTTTTTGGTACTTCATATAACTTTTGTTTAAAAATCATAAAATACAAACGTACTGCATGTATATGTTTATACAATATAATATAAAATTTCTTCTTTATCCAAACAAAGTTTTAACGAGGAATGTATTTATAGTTAAAAAAAAGGTATGCTTAATGCTTAACATTTTTTTTACTTAAAAAACAGGCAGTAAACAGCAACATTATTATGTTTTTTGGATTGAATCACATTTTGCCTTAAAAAGTATAAACATTAATAGATACATATTAACAGACAAATTATTTACAAAATATTAATACCTATAAAACTACAACGATTAATAGTTCACACAATTTAATTAACGATACATAATAAAATGTTACGTATTAAACTGATGCTCGCAAAGCGACGGCATTTTATATTTCCTCCAACGATAAAATTATTCGTCTTATAGACCTTTAAACTTGTTTTAAGTTTTATATAAGTGCTCAAGCTATATGTGATGAAGACTTTCGTGATTATATATGGATATGTCCTCCAAGTAATATCGTCATCTTTTGATTACAGGAAAATGCGTTGCGCGAAGAATCGAGCGCATGGACCGACACAAATAGAATATGTACAGAGGCGTTTATAATTAATTCTCGAAAATGATATTACGCAACATAACTTAAATATACATGGATAAATTCGTAAAAAAATAACCTTTAATTTGGTGAAAACAAAAATTCAAAATTTTGAAAAAAAGTTAGAGGAGCAAGGTTTTTTAAAAAAAAAAAAAAAAAAATTTTTTTCACATTATTTTATAGTAATCATCAAGCCATTTAAGACCCAGTTTGAATTTTTGTTCTATCTTTTTAGTTTCGGAGATATTCGCTCCGAAAGAGAAAAACCGATTTTTTTCAAAGGAGTGTTTCACCCCCTAAAAGGCCGTATGGGCACGTATAAAAAAAAAACGTGTGCCCTATTTTGATCTAAAGAACAACATATTAGAAGCTCATCAAAATCGGAGGGGGACACTTCCGACACCTTCCTTGTAAGTAAAATCTGGAAAGATAGCAACGTTACAAGAAATAGCAAGCTACGACTTGTCAATACGATAATCTTCCTAATAGCAACATATGCGGCAGAAACATCGACTATTAAAAGAGGAGATGCTAAGCGAATTGATGCATTTGAAATGTGAGTATACCGAAGACTCCTTTGAATGTCGTGGACAGCCCGCCGTATAAATGCATCCTGGAAAAACTGAAAATAAAAACACGACTCACAACAATAATAAATAAAAGTATAGTGAGGTACTTCGGACACGTCGCGAGAGGGAGAGACACTATGGAAAGATTGATTGTGGAGGGCAATATTGAAGGCAAAAAACCACGAGGAAGATCGCACACATAGTGGACTGACCAAATTAAGTCAATAACGGGATATACATTTCCTGATGCAGCTCACATAAGATAGAGCAGCATGGTCTGAAACAGTGGCCAAACATGATGTCACCACTTCCTCACGAAGGATGATGGATGGAGGAAGAGGACGAGCTCCGGAATCTAACAAAAAATTTGTTCGTTCCCTTTTTTTCTCTTTAATTGGTAGGGTTACGAGATTTAGACTGCTATAATCACTTGCTTCGCCTATGACTTGTGTTACTTCCTTTGTATTTTGTGTCTTGTGCTTCTTCGGTCTCTTTTCTTCCTTGCTGCTACCTGTGAATGAATCGTCATCTTTCTTATACTTATTCTTTCTTGTCTTTACGGCTGTATGTATGGGCGCTTTATTCGGTGTTCTTTGTTCTTCTCCGTATGCTTCTTGTCACGGCGTCCGTTCAACGACTAGCATTTTTCACGTTTATGCCCTGCTTTCTTGCAACATGTGCAATGCTTCTCCATGGCATTTACACTATTTGGTTTGTCTGCCTTGGGTAGCGAAAATCTATTTGCGTATCGGCTAGTTCGACAATTGCCCTCGATGTTCTAGTTTACCACATATTTGGCACTGAATTGTTTTGTTGCGGTTTCCTGGCAAGAATGCTTGATATATAGAGCCTTATATAGAGGAACTGTCGGTCCTTTGATCTTTTCTTTAACACTTGTTCCTGATATAACTTCTTGTAAGATTGTACATAAATGTGGCATAATGTTTTGAGTGTACTAACAGTTTAATTTCTTTATGTAATCCTATTTGGAAATTTTGCAATGTCTGTTTTTGTATCGTGTCTAGAATCCTGCGTTTCTGTTCGTTCGTATGTCCTTAGCTTTCTATTATAGACTCGTATAGTTCCATTGCTAGGTTATCTACTCTGATCCCTTACGCGCATGCGCTTCGCTTTTTTCATAAATTAAATTCTATTTGTAAGTTGTGCTTCCTTTAGTTAAATAGCACATTTCTAAATCCTTTTGTAATTATTGGAAGGTCCTTACATTTCTGGTTTCAAAATCATTGCCTTTCCTCTTAATTTAGTGCAAGCACAACTTCTAATAATGTTTTTTCTTCCGTAGAAATTATGTTTTTTACTGCGTAGGTACACGCACTTAAAATTTTTTTCAGCTTAGTTTGCGTGTGCCGTCGAACTCTTATGCCTCTTTTAATCGTAAGTATCTGCTTACGTATGCGGCTTGATTACGTACATCGCTATATGTACGTCCATATATTAATTCCAGTGGATTGTGACTGTATTCGCGCCGATCCCCTTGCTCTTCGCGCTCGTAATTAAATATCTCGATTTGACTCATAACACCCACATTTTCTCTAATATTCAATCTAGTACTGTGTTCAACATTTCTAAACGCGGTTGTACTTGTTCAACGGTTCTAGGATTTCCTTGCAAAGGAGTTCTTGTTGTATTTCTGAGACGATTTATTTCTGCGTCTATTTCTTCTTCATTAACCGGTCTTTCTCCATTATGTTCCTCGCGTGGTTTTGTTGTACTATCTCTGGTTCTACTATCGCTAGTTCATATTACGCGCTGCGGTATTCCTCGAGATTAAACTGTCGTATGACGTGAGCGAAAATTCTCTTCTGTGCAAGAGTCATTACTTTCTTCCAATTGTGCATCTGTCGCGGATGCAGTCAGTTTTCATCGGGGTCGTTTGGTAGTAAACTGTTGTTTATTTCATTAAATGGGAATACGTGCTCTACAACTACATTCGGATGTAATTCAGATTTGGGGGAACTCTTACTTGAATATTGCGTTTCCAAATTTCGTCGGACGCTATCGCGGATATCGCTAACGACTTACTCTACTATACGCACAGGGCTTAAGAGACTCACCCGTGCTCGCCACAATTGTTCGCTATGTAACCACGAAGTATTTCTAATGACGGAGTGGCTATTTGCCTTCCGACATTTATAATTAATTTATAATTAATTTGCCTTGTAAAATTATGCAGACTACATTAACGTTGTGCTTGTTGTTCGCTGTTGCTGCGGTGTATGCTGAGTTTCTTGTTGCAATAGGTCGGTGCCATCTCGGGTTTCGTTGTACCGCTTGCTTAACTGTTTGCTCGAGCCTTCCTTCAGCCGTTCCTCTTGGTACTATGTAGATGCTCACTTACGATCCGTTTGCTTTTTGCAGGTTCCTGATGTTGCCTCGAACGCAATGTGGCAGATACCATCGCTGCCATCAATGTTATTGTTGCGTCGTAAGGGGGGACGGGACGACCTTTGAGATCTGCCAGGGGCCGTGGGATGCAGCCAAAGGAATGTAGAGAGTAGAAATAAATAATATTTTATATTATACTAAAATTATGTGGCCATTTATTTCCGCTTGATCCATCCGCTCGAGTTATAGACGATGGATCGTCAGTCAGGGTAACATTAATACCCACAACTGTCTTTTCGTATAATCACTTTATTTTACAGTTTGTTTGCACCGTTGTTGTTCAATATCGGTTCATATGGTCAAGGCACTCGTGGCCATCGATTCATATGGTCAAGGCACTCGTGGCCTTCGTCCTGAGCCTTGGCGACGCCTGGGGACGTGTTCGTCCTGAGCCTCGGTAACGCCTGGGGACGTGTTGATGGTCAGACGACCGCGACAACGCTTAGGGTCGTGTTCGACCTGAGTCGCGGATGCACACACGTGTCTTGAAAGGTTTCTCGAGATTGATGTCGACTGGTAGACTAACTTTTCGTCCGAACTTATCGAGAACTACTTGGCGAATAATGTCGTGAGCGGTGTTCTCTAACGCGGAGGAAGCCCGAGCCTTCTCATTGGTCATATTAAACGACGCACTGATGTGCGTCCAATCGCGAGACGGATTCGATTCGAAGATATCGTACTTTGTTCACACGACGGAATAATATGCGGCGTGTTTACTCTCGTGGGGGTTACTTCCTCGCGACGGAAAATTACGCAGCGTGTTTACTCTCGTGGGGGTTACTGCGTCTTTTATTAGTTGTGGCCACAACGTGTTGACCCGTGTGTGCATGTTGTAGTTTATGTTATTATTTCGTCTGACCTCGAGATATGATACATCATGATGTTACGTATAATTTATTTACGTTTTATGTGTGTATTTTCTATATGTCGTGCACGACGTTATACTTTGCTGTGTAATAGACGAACTGTCCGACTTCTCGACTGACCACCTCGATATTGGAACGTTCCTATTTAAGAACGTTGGTCCTTCTTTATCGATAATACTGTGCAACAGCTATGTCTTCTCAGAATGGTCAGCAGTCAACTATCCTCCTTATAGGATTCTTGTTATTTACATTACCTAATTATCGGTTATTATTTAAGTTATTATTTAACGGATCTATTTCAATACTTAATTATATTATAGTCACGTCGGTTTGCTTAACATTATATTACATCGGTCATAACATAATGCTAAATAAAGTTGTAACGAACTGTATACAAGCCGCGGTAACCGCCACGAGCACGTACTGGTACACCCCTTCCCGAGCCGAGCTGCCCTGCTGCTCACTTCTCCGCGCACAACGAGTCACTGCATATATATCCTTATAGGATTCTTGTTATTTACATTACCTAATTATCGGTTATTATTTAAATTATTATTTAACGATCGTCAGTTTGAGCCGACGATTCGTTCATTCGGAGTCTTGGACAAACACCACATCCATTTTGCCACGTGCTGAGTGACAATACTCCAATCCGAATTGCGTGCTATGCAGCCACCATCGCTTCCTGGCCATGACCCGCGTCCCGTGTTGAAGGGTACTACGCAACCTGTCACTTCATCCACGTGGAGCTGTCAGCCGCCATCACTGCGAAAGTGTAGTCAAGTTACATCAAACCGAGTGTCGCGACCGCATGAAGGGGAAGTCCCATGGACCCAGCGGCGTACCGGCGTATGGCGTAAAGAAATTTGGTCAATCACGCCCGTTTCGTTTACGTCAGTAAAAGTATCGACTATCTCAACGTAAAGATTAATAAGCCACAAATGAAAGGAGACTAGTTGACATCAAACTGGCATATTATTGGTGAGCTGCGAGCCGATTTGGGTGACACCAAACTAGTCTCCTTTCATTTGAGTTTTAATTTGAGGGACACCAAACTAGTCTCCTTTCTAGTTTTAATTTCTACTCAAAGAAAATGATTTTTCGTTACAGTTATATCCCACCAATGACTTAAAAATTTGGTGTACCTCACTAGAGGCGCTGTCTGAGAAAGCGTCTTTCTTAGTGTACTTATTATTGCGATAAATATTATCATCATGCCTCGGTGGTCGAATTGGTATGACACCCGCACGGAATGGGGGAGACCAGGTTCGAATCCTGGCTGAGCTGCGAGCCGATTTTTTTGCCAAGACTTTAAACCTTCATCTCACCAAGTTGAGATCTATTCGATTTCAATTCCTAGGAAATTGAAATCGAATCTCAACTTGTGAGATGAAAAAATTATTCAAAAAATATTACCTCAGCCAGGTGAATCACTGATGTCGGTTCGACCACCGAGGCATGTGATAAAGTCTGGCAAAACCAAGTCGGCTCGCAGCTCACCAATAATATGCCAGTTTGATGTCAACTAGTCTCCTTTCATTTGAGTTTTAATTTCTACTGACAAAGAAAATGAATTTTCGTTACAGTTATATCCCACCAATGACTTAAAAATTTGGTGTCCCTCACTAGAGGCGCTGCCTGAGAAAGCGTCTTTCTTAGTGTACTTATTATTGCGATAAATATTATCACATGCCTCGGTGGTCGAATTGGTATGACACCCGCACGGAATGGGGGAGTTCCAGGTTCGAATCCTGGCTGAGGTAATATTTTTCGCAATAATTTCTTCATCTCACAAGTTGAGATGCTATTTATTAATCTCCTAAAATTGAAATCGAATCTAGATTTCAAAAAAGTTGGTGAATCACTGCGGTTTAAAGTCTGACAAAACCAAGTCGGCTCGCAGCTCACCAATAATATGCCAGTTTGATGTCAACTAGTCTCCTTTCATTTGAGTTTTAATTTCTACTGGCAAAGAAAATGATTTTTCGTTACATTAATAAACCAATCACAATGCTTTTTACAAAACTCATTTTTTAAATTGATACTCAAAAGATCTTATGATTGACTTATTAATCATTATGCCATTATAAGCATAAATACGTCCCATGAGACAGTCGATGACATTTTCAGCGTGACGTTTTAACATATACTTTCATACATAAAGTCAAAACAAATATGCTTATTAAAATGTTGGACTCTGAGTTTGGGTTAATTAATTTAATAAAATATTTAAAAATTTGCTGGAAAAGTACTCTATACAAGAAAGTATTCGACGAAAATTAATTAAAATATATAAAATTTATGAATTAATGAGGCCGAAGAGAAAATAGAATTTTCAAATTAAACGTAATTAAAGATTTTGAGTTAGACCAATTTTTAATATTGAAAGACGTTTAGCACAAGGAGTTAGCAATAATATATGCGTTAAGACAGTAATTAAGTTTTTCTTTCACCAAAATTTTTTTTATTTTGATATTTTACATTCATTTACATTTATTTACACAATTATAGATTAGGCATAAATGTATACATGTGTGCGTGTGTATAAAGCGTAACGCCGTACAAACCAGCGTGAAATCCGTTCTGGCGTAACGAAACGGAAATAAAGTCTGTGATTGGCCAAATTCCTTTACGCCGGTACGCCGGCTTTATGGGACTTCACCCTGAGATCCCAGCCGCAACCGAACATAGCGCTGCGCCTCGTACAAACCGTCATAAGAACCCCAATCCAATCCACCGTCGCAAACCGCCGCGATCACCGTACCGCTCCGCCGCCACGAACCATTTGTCGCCAACCCATAGATATAATATGAACAGATGGAGCATTGAGCCCCAAGAGCCGGTCACAAATAAGGGAATGAGACAGAGAATCTAGTTGCGTTTATTCTCTCTGTTTTTTGGCGCACGCGCAATACGCAACAGGGCAATAGTAATGTCTTCTACCGCATGTCTTCAAACATGCTGCATGCCTTAAAATGTATTTTACTTTTCGGTGTTTTATTCCTGTTGTTAACTTTTATAAAAGCATAACAAATAATTTTCTTATACATTTTTTATATGCTTTTAGTTATAAACTTATGAGAACTAAATTCATGATCACTCATCAATTTTTTTTCATGCTTTAATTATTTTTATAATTATCATAAGTATGATCACGTTGAATTTATTTAATTATTTCTGCATTGCTTTGTAATCATGCGGCTTTTACTGCATCGATTGCTGAACGCATTTGACGCATTAAAAAATCTCTGACTGTAACACGCCATTCTTGAATCTCACAGCTTTTCAAATCAATGAAAAATTAATAGAAACTGCTGCTAAAAATCTTTCTTTTTTTTTTCAATACTTTTTTTCAATACAAAATTGCCATGAAAACGGTAAGCGAGAAGGAGATCAGAGAGAGAGAGGGGGGAGGGAGGGAGGGGGGAGAAAGAGAGGGAGAGGAGAAAGGGGGGAAAGATAGGAAGAGAGAAGGGGAGGGGGAGAGAGGAGGAAGAGAGAGAGAAGTAATAACAAGTTACGGACACATTTTATTGCCAATAGGCGACTGATATTATGGTGGACAAAAATCTGCTACGTAATCGTGTGTCTGCTGAAAAATTAATTGTATCAAATAGAAAATTTATTAAAGAATCAACGTTTCAATATTTTGAAAAAATGAGCTGATTTGTTTTATTTTAAAAAATATCTTTCTATAATAAAAGTTTTTCATTGAAATGTGGAATGTGGAATTAACAGCGCTTTTGCGGCCCATAGCACCAGACTTCGATGTCCTTAGCTGCTAAAAAAAAGGAGTCTCAATCAAATGTGGAATTCCACATTTCACATATCCATCTGCTGATAGTTTGGACACCGACTGCTTTATGTGATCGCTTGAAGGAGATGAAGAAATTGTCACAGTCTCTTGGTCGCAGGCCTTTTGTGCGTTGTAGGGAATGTTTTGTCAGGCTTACTATGCGTAGATTGCTGTGTTCATTGAAACGTGAAAAAGATAGGAGTGACAGGCTACGGCCCGGAGCAGACGTCTTTATTCGGTCTTACTCTAATTAGCATTTTACTCGTTGATACAACCCTCGTTGATTGAGATTTGCGAGAGTCGTATTATTGCTGGCGCTGTTCCGACCCGGGTTCTTTCGCAGTAGACCCATTCACACTATCTTGGAAACAGTTATATTTCTACGCATTTCCTCCTGTTAACCTCATCCCACAGATTCTTTGTAAAATCATTGATGATGAGGCGGAGGGAGTATTAGTGCTCTGGTGGCCATCACAACCTGGTTCCCACTTTTCAATCGCCTCTTATCTTCAAAGCCGCCCTTATTCCCAAATCCCCAATTCCCAAAATATCCTCCAAATATTTACTTTCTTCTCCTCTCAGGAAACACCACCCAGCCTTCAAGACGCTTTCCTTGGGGGCCGCGAGACTATCAGGAAAAATATTCAGGACTCGTCGGATACCAGAGTCCTCGCTAGACGCACTGCTGGCCTTACTCACCCCATAAACTATAAAGCAGTACACACGCCCACTACGAGCCTGATGGTTATTCTGTCAAACACACCAGATTACACCGTTTGCCCCAAAACCGAACGAAATGCTCGACTTCCTGACGGAAGAATTGAAAACAACGGGCTCCTTCTCAGCGATTAACACTTCAAGATCCGCAGTGTTGTTGATATCGCGCAACACAATTGAAGAAGACCCGTTGGTGAAACGTTTCTGCAAAAGGGCAAGTGTGTTGAGGCCCTTTCAAAACTTAAAATTTATTTCTTCATTCCTTGACAGTTTTGGCAAATATATTTTTTTAAATTTTATGCAACAAGAAATGAGGCAAAATTTTTTCAGACACTGAAGAAAATTTGACACATTTTGTCAGTTGATAACACAAAATTTCTCGATAACCAATTGATATAACAATACCTCCGTTTTAACTTTTTTAAATCTCAAAAATATTTTAAACATTTTTCATTCTTTTACTAGTATGTACTAATCCAGTGCTCGGAAAACGTTGCACTTTTCGGCCTGATTCCAAAACGGGGGGAAGTAGTCACCTAGCGCTCCCCCACTACCGTGCAAGGCTCGACGGCCGAGCCGCCGATCGCTCCTGTGACGCTGTGCCTCAGGAGCGTTCCTATACATATAAAAGATAGGCTGGGGTGTACCTTCCGCTAAATCGTTTTTTTATTAATTTTAATTTTTAAATGATGTTCGCGAGCGAACGAAGGGCTCCGCTAAGCCCTTATTACGCTGCATTGCATCGCCTGTGTTGCATGGCCTGTGCAACACGGGTGGTGTAATGCAGCAATACCATACGTGGAGAGTAGCGGCAGTGATGTGTGTTACATCGCACACATTGCTGTCGTTGCTCTCCATTCGCACTGTGCACGGGACTTATGTCCCAACATCATACGCGTTAGAACTTAGCCGCGAAACTCAAGTAGCGAAACGGCGGCGCTACCGCTGTCCTAAACACAAAAAGGCCTTGTCATCGTCCCCAATTATTTGTTGAGAATTATATTTATGTAGATATATTTATATAGAACTTTCCGGGCTTTTCTGGAGTGTTCTTTTTATGTCGTCATTTCCTTCAAGAGGAAATGACGACAAGAAAGAACATTCCAGAAAAGCACAGTATAAAAACGGATGCGAAGTGGGGACGAGGGCCAGTCTGCTTAGATTCTTTCGAGTACGACCCGCATTTCTTTTCGTTGATAAATTCACGCAATAATTCGCACGCCTTTGAGGATAATCGCCTTTTATCCGATCGTATACTGAGTTCGCGGTAGCAAAGTTGCACTCTTTGCTGCGTTTGATACGCGCGCGTCTTTGGAGTCGCCTGCTCCACGCGTTCGCTGACTCTTTATTCGCACACGTCACAACTTGTTCGCTTTCGGTCGCGTTGCGCACTCCTCACACCGGACTTACATTGTCCGATCCGTGTTCTGTGTCGCGATCTGAAAGTGTGTGAGTGATTAAGATTGTGTAAATAACTTTGTATATAGCATCTTTATTCTGACTGTGACGTTCTTATTGACTGTGTTAAATATACTTTGTTAAACTGTTCAAAAACTTGCATGTGAAATTATTTTGCGTGTGCGTGTTCGTAACTTTCCGTCTTTCCTCCTCAAGGCTCCATTCCGTGCCGAACAAATGAAATTATATAAATAATAAAATATAAAAATTTCTATTATTAATATATTTTATATGCAATATATAATGCATGTTTTTATAAGTTATAATATTTTAAACAATCTAAAATAATTACAATTAATAGTTTTCCACATCACCCATGAGGTACTATTATCGATGCGTTTTTTAAAGTGATTTCTGAAGTAAAAGATAATTAAGTTACTGAAATACGTGACTTAGCAGAAAAACAATATTTTATCGTAAGATAAAAACGAAAAAAGCAGAATAAAATTGAAACCAATTTGTATAAAAATTTTAATGTAATTTTTTAAAATTATTTACACGATTTTATTACCATATCTTATTAAAAGGCAGGTTGCACATATCTTTTTTATCCATTCTTCAAATAATGCAGAGTAGGATTATTATACTATTACATAATTATTATTACACCGTTTTTATATATCTTACAATAAAATATTGTTTTTCTGCCAAGTCACGTGTTTCATTAACTTAATTATCTTTTAGTGGAATAGGCCTACAGGGGAAACCACTTGAAAAAAATGCATCAATAATAGTACCTCATGGGTGATGCGGAAAACTATTAATTGTAATTATTTTAGATTGTTGTTTAAAATATATTATAACTTATAAAAACGTGCATTATAGATTGCATATAAAATATATTAATAATAGAAATTTTTATATTTTATTATTTATATAATTCCATTATTTAAGAATTAAAATTAACAAGAACGATTTAGCGAAAGGTACGCCAAAGCCTATCTTTTATATAGGAACGCTCCTGAAGCAGAGTGTCACAGGAGTGATCGGCGACTCGGCCGTCGTGGCCATACAGGGTGGGGAAAATGTACCGGGACACCTAAATAACTTCTGAACGGTTTGAGATATCGGATTGAAATTTACGGGGTTACAATAGTATCACACAATCTACCACATAACACCAAAAACGCTCATTTTAACACCCCCGAGGGGTGCACGGGCCCACATATAAGGGATTTCAGTGATTAATAACAGGCTGAAAGTTTATACACAGCTTCATTTTGATGAGACACCCAACTTTTATCATTGGACCAAATTCTGATAGTGGGAGGAAAAAGCGCGATAGGGAGCGAAACACGTCGATTTGATGAGTGTCCCAAATTAAATAATAACAATTTCTAAAAATCAATACTTCAAGAAAATGCGATGGGAAACTGAGAAAAACTTGTGGCATACAAAGTGAATGGTACCTTCCGAGTGACCCCCAGCTCTAACATGTCAGAATGGTGAATTGAAAAAATTTATTAATAACAAGCTGATTTTTGTTTTGGGGCTTGCAAAATATATATTTTTTATAAAAAATGCATCGGCATACAAATTTGTTGGTAATTTTTTTGAGACCTACACTCGAAAGTTGTCAAGATTATGTTAATCTTTTTTTGATTAATAACCGTATGCCACGAAAAATTTATGATTATTTACTTAATTCTTAATCTAAATATAATAGTGACCTACAAAAAATATGGTATTTTTTTAGTTAACCTACAAAAACAAAAAATCGAATCATTTAATATGTGCTCCGTACTTATTATGTCTTGTAGCCACTGGTTTCATTTGTATTAAACTAATGTTATAAAAATAAAAGCTTGTATTTTGATTGTATTATCAGAACTTTAATAATAATTTAATGTAACAGTGCATGAAAAAAATGAAACTTATAAATAATTTAATGATAAATATTTAAAAAATCAATCAATCCTCATCAGATTCTTCACTCGATGACTCTTCGCTATGTGTGATGTTATCATCATCATCTTCAGAATTATCGGTATCATACTGTTCAGATTCTGTAATAAAAGAAGTAACATTATATAAATAAGAATCGTTACATTAGAAATAAGAATTTTAAAAATTATAAATACAATACCTTCTGTCGAAGACAGTTGATCGAGCGATGGACTTTGTGGTCCGTCAAACCAATAATAATGATAATTATTATCAATTAATATCCATCCATAGTCCTCTGGCTTTTTGTCAGTTGGATTCCTCATATGTGCATTGCACCATATGCTGCTAATATACTGTGTTCGCCTTACTTGTTGTAACAGTTCTTGTTTTGTTGGTGGTAAGTTTGAGGGATCGTAGCCAATTATTTTTTTTTTAAATATTTCTTCATTGTCGTTCTTGAAACAATAATTTTTATCAAACATCTCGGCTCGACCTTTATTAACATCATTTTTTGTTTTTAAAGCATACATTCTGCACGTATATTCTTCGATCCTTTTAAAGATATCTTCGAACATGATAAATCGGTGCGCGAACGTAGTAACTCAATAAATGCATCTTGAAAATGGCTGTTTTTTTTTTAAATATTAAAAGGTCTTTTTTTTCCTTTACGATAAAATGCAGGGTTGTAATCATTGCCTGTAAAAATGTGGCAAACTGCAAGAGATACAGCCAACCGCTCGCCAATATTTTTGTATATTTCGTTAATGTGTACATACATTTTTTTCTTGCTTGTGCTCAGATTTACTATAACGTCAACGTCATCTTTCAGATACTTAAAATTAGCTAATATTATAACTAATATATCGGAATCCGAACAGTGTACTTGAACACGATAATTTACATTAAGTTGACAAATGTGAAACATTATTTTTGTGTCTGCTTCTTCGTGGAAACACGAAAGATTGTGATCAACTGTTTTTTTAATTTTCATGTCACTTGTGACTTCGTAGGTGTAGCAATAATCATAGTTGACTTTCAATAGTTTATTGTTCAATATTGTAGTATACTCGTTGCTTTGCCAGTCTTCGATTAAAAATTTCACAAATTTCTCTTTAAAATTGGAACTTCTTAGCAACTTGCAGAAATCGGCAGGACGCTTTAAATCTTTGCGTACATCATAACGAATATCCTCTTCTCCTCTTCTTTCATGCTCGAAATCTTTCAAACTTGGACTCTTATACTTATCAAAAATAATGTGCACTTCTTTTCTATTAAAAGTTATTAATTTCAAAATGTGGCTCGATATTTTTCCGTACTTATCAGGTATATTTTTTAATGTGTGTAGTAAATAAAAACCATCAATTATGTGGATATCGGCATCTGGAGGATTTTCAATTTCACTTTGATAAGAAAGTAATTCACTAATTATTAAACTTTTTGCCGTTTTACATATAGTACCGTCAGTGTGACAAAAAGAAAATGATATCGGTGATAAAGGATAATTTAAAGCCTTTTCAATATCAATTTTCTGATTTAAAGATGCATAAAGTAAACGTCCAAATACATCTCTTTGTAGTTTTATTTCTTTAATTTTGCCATTGATTGTAACTTTTTCTAAATTTTTTTGCTCAAAATTAATTATTTTATTTTTTGTAATCGCTTGGTCGAATCTTTCGGATTTTGTTTTAGTTTCATTTATAAACGCTGACTGTTGACTCTCACCTTTAACTTCTATGCAGTGTAAAAATTGGTAAACTTCGTCATCTACCGATTGACCTTTCGCAATGTTATACAAATGATTTTCAGACAAATCTTGCGAAAATGGATTCGTAGATTGATTTATATATTTGATTAAATCATCTAATTGATTTTTGAATCTATTAATCGATGTTTGTTCTAAATCTTTTGTTATATCATCTTTGGCTTTGATATCACAAAATTCTAATAATTGTGAAATGATTGTTGTCCTCAATGAGTGAGTTATTGACCATTTTTGTCTCGCCGAATAAGAATTTGTTAAATTTATTATTCCAGAGGCTTTAGAGGCGGCATCAGCATTTATCGTTTGTTCCAAAGTTAAATCTGTTGGAATTCTTGAAAAAGATTTGTTAGTTCTACGAACGCCTAAGAAAGTTGCTTTACAATCGTTCAATAATCCGGGATGTGTATTTTCTACATTACTTAATTTATCACAATAAATAGCCATATATCTTGCATAATTTTGATGATTAAAAGCAAAAAAAATATTTGTTATTTTTTTTAGAACGTAAACGAATAGTTGTAAATCGGCTGAGCGAATAGAAAAATCTAACATCATATAATAATCCACCAATCTTGTGTACATTAAGTATATTTGTGGCGTTTTTCCGTGGCTCCCTTCTAGTGTTTCTTTTGCATAACTCTGATATTTATTAAATATTTCTACAAAATTTTCATTTTCTACTTGACAATTCTCGTTTTGTTCATTAAATGATTCCAAACATTTTTTTACATTATCTAAATCGTGTTCATTTGTTTGTAAAAATCTTTGAAAATGCAAAATTTTTAGAGCGAGCGCAAGTTTTGGATGTATTTTTTTGCACCGATTAAAATGCTTTCCAGTTAAAAAAGCATTGACTGAGCCATTTGCTAGTATATCACTGTCGATAAGAATGCTTGTCAATCCAGAACCTGCAATGAATTTTCCGATTGCTTTGAAAAATGACAACATTATGTGAAACGATCCAAATTGAATGAATAGCTTATTGAATTGACTGTCAGCACTCTGTATGCGTAACGCAATTTTGGCCATTGCTAAATCGTAAGTAACGGCAAAATAATTTTTACCGCATTCTTCAGCTATTTTTAAACTACGAATCATAGTTTCTCTAACCACAGCTGGATCCGTCGGCGAAGTATTTATTTGAGTTAAGTATTCCACGATCTCTGTACTTGAATTATCATTTATAATTTTTGCGTTATATCCAACCCACATAGGTGTGTTAATTATACTAAAATAATTAGACAATAACCACGAAAAATTCATAACATAAAATTTATTTAAATTATCGGGATTATCTCTTTCTATTAGCTGTACGGTCGCATCATAAAATTGAGGCCGACTTTGTTTGGCAAAACTGTAATTATCGATCTCATTAGGTTCAAAAGATCTCTTTCTACGACCAGAAATATCTCTGACGTTTCCTGAAGGACTTTCTGTTTCGATACGAGAATTCTCTCGTATGTGTATTTCACGTAACTGTTCCTGTGTCGGTATGCTCTGATACATGATGCCAACGGTGTCATGTAATGTATTTTTTCCAGAGTTTGTTTCAACATATCTATCGAAATTGTCCCAAGCAACGCCAGAAGATAATATCGAAGTTTGATGAAGACCAGCAGGGCACAGTGTATTATTAGACGTGCAAGAGTATGCAGCTGATGTTTCTAATTCTAATATTTGAGAATAGCTTATACAATGACCTTGTTTATTTAAAATATCAATGACTTTTTGACTGCCTGTCAAACTTTTCATTGCTATTCCTACTATTATGTGTTTTTTTGGTTTTATATGACCTTTGGTTATTCCATATATTGAATCTTGTGCGTAGGACGATGCTAGACGCTCAACTCGCTTTAATGGTTTTTTAGTAACGCCACTTAATGCAGTTTTCCAAAATAAATGCAGCCAATCCGGGACGTTGCACTCTCCTTTGCTTAAGGCTTCACCATCGATTACATCAGGCAATGTATTTTTTTGTATCTTCATGATGTGCTGACGGTATTTTAAAGCAAAATCCTGCACTTCTTGTTGAAAAATTAAATTTTGTACGTCCTCGTCGTTTACAGTTTCTATGTCGATTTCGGAAGACATAACAAACGGTTTTTTTGAGAAATATACAATGTTAATTTTGTTTTTAAATTCTTTCGAAATAAAATCTTTTAAAGCACCAGTGCTAAAAACACCGGCATGTAGATCAGCATCTTCTAGTTTTTCTTTCATAAATTCTGTATAACAAATCCTTAGTAATGACAATGCCAATACTCTTTTATTATTAATTACTTCGCTTTGAACATAAGCTAGTAATGTGAATCTTTTGCATACTTATGGCATTCTCTCTTCAAAGCCCAATCATTTGTTTCTGGCTTATTTATTTTTCTTTGGTATTTAGAAAAATATTCTAAACTGCACAGATTATGGTAAGAAAGTAAATGATCTAATTTCGATTCGTTATCGATTTCCTGAAGCAAAGCAACATCTCCAATTTCTGTAGCCTCCTTTTTTAATTTTGCAAGAAAAATATTTTTATTTTTAATTTGACGACAATAAAAAATTCGGCCCTTGCGTTTTATCGTTTTTTTTTTACAGAAAAAACAGTTTTTGGCATTGCTTTCGTCTGAAAAGCTTTCCACGGTGCCCTCAGACTGCAGATCGTCCTCAACAATACATTCAGAACTTTGTACGCTATCAACATCCATGGCAAAATCAAAACTGGAAATAATATTTATTCAACATTATTAAATAATAATAATTTATATAAAACGATGTCAAGAATAAGAATTTTTTCTGTACCTTGAATCAGATGTAGCAACTTGCGGATTTGAACAAGATGCTGTATTCAAATCATCTGTTTCAACTTCCATTGGCACAGTAGTGGTGGATGTACTTGGAGTGGAGTGTTCGCTTTGTGTGGACGCTTGCGTCGAGGTTGACTCATTTCTGCGAATATAAAATTATTAATAGAAACTACAAAAAAAAATTCGATAAAATGTACTCAATGAACATAAAAATGTTAAGTATTATTGAAAACTATATAAGAATAAATGAAAATGATAAAATGAAATTCAATATTATTTGTAAACAGCTGTATACAGTTACATACTCAGTCGAAAACAAGCAAAAATACTTATTTACCTTCCTATAAGCAGTTCAAACTAGATTTTGTTTTGAAAATTACGGAAGGCAACGTAAGACAAAAGGCAATATCTTAGTACCGAACTTTTTCAAATATACACAAAATTTGAATAACTGTTTGTTTTATAACAATGTATTACTGACAGTTAATTATTTAATTTGCACATAAACAAAATTAATACATAAATATTAAAAAATTATGATCTCTCCATAATACAATTGAATTGTACATTAATTTATACATGCTTTTAAACAAATTCCTACCATTAAATATATAAATTTTAAAAAGTCAATAAAATAAAAATATTCAAAAAATTATTAATACTAAACAATATTAAATAAACTTACGATAAATATTGTAAATATTTTGGAGCAACTCTGAAATCTTTGTAGCACGTGGAGTGATATCCTATAACCTCATCGTCCCAGGACTCTGGCAAAATCACATCACTAAATTTATGCTTTAAATGAATTCTAGCATTCAAAAAACTTTTACACGAAGCATGAATTTCTTTCGTAAATTTTTTTACAAGTTCTCTTTTCGGACGAAAACGTTCGTCCTTACTTAAAGAATTGCACAAGAAACACTCCATGATGACGATCACTTAACAGCTTCGAAAAGAGAGCTCGACTAAACCCATATAGAACGCTTTGAATTGTGTTTTGAAAAATAGCCGTTAGAGATGATGCTTAAAGGAAGTTGGGAGGGGATAGTGAGTCTTACGATTTTATACCTGAGGCAAAATCACACAGTTCAGCATATTATTTTTTGGCGCGATATCGAACAGAAAAAAATTATACTGAAAAAATTATTGCTACAAACATGTATTATATATATTTTAGGTAAATATTTTTAATTTGTTGATATAATAAAATAAAGATATTACTTTTAATTCTATTATAAATTATAGATTCAAATTATAAAGAAATTAAAAAACTGTAATTTATATTAATTTTTAAGTACCTACACAAGTTATAAATATGCATTTTTTGAACTTAGAACTAATTTTTTTTTACAGACGATAACTGATTTTACAATTTGTTTTACAAAACAATGATTTTTTCCTTACTTGACTATCACTTAAAAATTGTTGTCAACTGAATAATAAAATAAATAAGTAGTTCAATAGCTCAATCACTCGTTACAAGAAATTTCAACAAATTTTCATGCAATTCCCTTGTTTTTATTGCTGTAATTGTTTATATAATTAAGTAATTTAAAAAATAATATTCATTTTCATTAAATAAGCTGTAATATTGTATACGAATTTTCCATTTAAGCAATTTCAAACAAAAGCTGGCGAAAATTATGTACAGGACTTCAACATGTTATGTTTTCAAGATTTAATTTGTTTTAAAATTTCGAAAAGTTCATTTGTAATTAATCGCTTCCATTTTTTTTGTATGCCAATAGTTTCATGGTGTTATATGTTTGATTCTTAACAGAAAAACTTAAAAAAGAAGTTGTTATTAATCAAAAAAAGATTAACATAATCTTGACAACTTTCGAGTGTAGGTCTCAAAAAAATTACCAACAAATTTGTATGCCGATGCATTTTTTATAAAAAATATATATTTTGCAAGCCCCAAAACAAAAATCAGCTTGTTATTAATAAATTTTTTCAATTCACCATTCTGACATGTTAGAGCTGGGGGTCACTCGGAAGGTACCATTCACTTTGTATGCCACAAGTTTTTCTCAGTTTCCCATCGCATTTTCTTGAAGTATTGATTTTTAGAAACTGTTATTATTTAATTTGGGACACTCATCAAATCGACGTGTTTCGCTCCCTATCGCGCTTTTTCCTCCCACTATCAGAATTTGGTCCAATGATAAAAGTTGGGTGTCTCGTCAAAATGAAGCTGTGTATAAACTTTCAGCCTGTTATTAATCACTGAAATCCCTTATATGTGGGCCCGTGCACTATAACAGGTCTGCCGATGTTTCTATTCCTTTGTTTTCGCTACCGTTTTTCGGATCGCTCTGTTACTTAATGTTCTTTTTCTTTACAAGTTCCTTTGCTTAGAAAAGATGTATTGAAATGAAAAATTTATAATTGTGTTGTTTTATTGGAATTAAGAACTTAAATATTAATTATTATGATTATGATTTCTAAGATCGTGATTGATGATACTTTAGAAAGTGGAAAATTGTCATTTTACATTTTCGATTTTTGGTTTCTGCGAAGATTTTAGAGTTGTGCTAAGTTTAGAGTTAAATGTTTATGTTTTCAAATTCTTATGATAAGCGCGTCTGACGCAATTTGAGGATCTTCCGAGCGAAGAAGATTGATTATAAAATCACTTTTGTTTCAATTGAAAGAAAAGAGAAACGGAGAAGAAAAATTCGAAAAGGAAGAGCAAATCGCTCGATGTAGATCAAAAGCTCGGCACAGTTTCCCGGTAATCAAGTTATCGATAATTATTTCAGTCTATGTCGTGTATCTTTCGTACATCAAAAGTCTAAACGACAATATTGAAAAGAAATAAAGCGAGCGAGCAAATTTATAGAAACAAGCGAATAAATACACATGTATAGGGAAGTAAGCAAACATTTAAAAGAAGCGAGCTATCTCCTTCTTCTCTCTTTTCATATCGTAAGTGCAATAAATACAAACACCACCTTTGACACCTGAGGTAGAATTCTTAATAACAACAAATATCAATATCGATAACTGCTACTATCGTTCATTTTTGCTACAAGTGATTCTTACAGTTATAGACAATTCTTGATAAATTGATTCGTTAAGTTCCAAAAAATATCGTAATTGCATCGATATGTTTGCGATGGATGTCGGAGATCTCGCTAAGCAGTTAACGATAATGTGCGTGAGTCGGTCATACAGTGGTATGAAATATATTGATATGTGTGAGTATCTATATACAGAGTAAACACAACGGAATCTGTCATATTTGGTAAAAAGTTGCTGGATAACAGTGCTGGGTTACAGCTAATACGATAAAACGGATTAAAAGTAAATATGAACATTTTTATCTTAAATCTTTAAACTTTAATATGTATTGATACATTCTATTTTGAAATGTTAAAATACTATTGCAATCAATGAAACTATGTTAAAATAATAATTTTGAAAAAAATACTTTTAAATTAAAAATTGTAAACATATAAGGTTACAATATTTTATTTTTTTGGATATGAAATATTTAAATAATAAAATATAATAATAAAAGCAATAAATTTGAGTCGTAATTTGAATTTTTTTTGTTTCTTGATAAAATAATTTCTAAACTATTCATTTTAGAATGGTCTCGGCTACGTTGGGTTAAATTTAATGTTGATGAAAAATCGTATCAATCATTTTGAACGAAGAGTCGAAAGGCAATTGTTACGAATGACACAAAATCCGTTCGACTTAATGAACGAGGAATTTAGGCAACTGTAACTTCGAACCTAATATTCAATCTTATTGACGCATTTTAACTCCACCTGCAGAGGACAAGTATTACTGGTCTGTTCGTAGAAAAACAAGTAATACAAGTCGCTGTAATGGTTAACTTTTTAAAATAATAATTTTAGGTTTTATTAAATTATATGCTTTATTACATTGCGTAAGATTACCATTTTTTAAATGTCCATCAGTTTCTGACAATATTATAAAAATGGATTGTATTATTTCCATTTATTTGCATTTATAATGTTTCTGCACAGTATTAATTGACCAATTGCACCAAAAAAACATTTTTACTTTTTTATTTAACAATTTTATTTAACAAAAAATATAATACACATATAAGCCTTTTAAGAGCCGGACATTTACGCAGGTAACAATAAGTTAATTATAATAAGTTCGTATATTGAAAGAATTTCTACATGATAATACATAAATGTCAAGAAATATGTCAAAGGATTCCGAACGTTTAAATGAAATTTATTTGGAGATCATATCGGAATTTGCCAAATAATAATAAATTTTCACTGTTGCTTATTTTGCTATTATCGAAGAACACAAATAATATATTTCTATGTTCGCTCTCTCGTGTCACGACATTAAATGTTGGTGTAGTGATGACTTGCTTTTGCCATATTCTCACTGTTGGTTTTAACTGTTGTGTACAATAAGTAAGACGTTCTGTCTCTTTAACATTTATAATTTCAAGACCATAATAATGAAGAAAAAAAGTACCGATAAGACATTTTACCACATAATATCATTGAAATTTTCTCAAAATTTATCACACTAATTACATATATTATACAATTTTTTAAGAATAGTTCGTGTTAATAAATATTTAGTTTTTACGTTATATGACAGAGAATATGCTTAACGGTCATCGCTCAACCGAATTAACCAATACGGAGGAACTTAAGATAGCTGATCTTTTTATATAATATGACTACGGCATTCTTACTGTGAAGAGGATTTACATACCAGTTCTACATATCAATTTTTATAAGAGAACATGTATCGTTACATCACTGAAGAGGATTTGTGAGTTTGAAACGTGTTTGACATATTTCTTGACATTTATGTATTATCATGTAGAAATTCTTCCAATATACGAACTCATTTATCATAATTAACTTATTGTTACCTGCGTAAATGTCCGGCTCTTAAAAAGCTTATATGTGTATTTATATTTTGTGATATTTAGGAGCCATTTGTTAATTTTATTCTTACAATTTAAAAAAATTTGAATGTCTTTGTATAAAATGTGCTAAAATCTATTCTTACATCAACATTTAGGTAAATTAGAATCTTTACAAGCATCTGCATAATCTTCGATATTTAGATTCGCCTGTAAACGTGCGAATACTTGCAATTAATAATAGTGCTCTTGATGAATCGCACACTACTTTTTGGACACCGGTGCATCAGAGTGTATCCATTCTGCCAACCAAAAATGAATTGTGTTTGCATTATGACTTTCGCTCACCATTTGACAAATTGAAAATTGTCCACTTTTGCAATTGATGACACAATGATATAAAAAAATATGTTTAGGTGTTGATCCATTTGTCTTACGTAAATGTTTAATAATACTACTGGTTGCACAGATAGGATAGATACACATGCATCGTTTTCAATAGCATATTTTTTATAATCATTTAATTAATGATTACTCCAATAATGGACAAAAACGGGATCTAATTCAATGTTATGGATTATATTCTGCAATGATGATTATTTTAAAATAACTAATGCTTTAAAAATATCTGGATCTATAATATATGTGTATAATCTGCCATTGTTGCTTCTGATTTTACTGCATGTAAAATAGCTGAACTATATAAATGAGGTTTTCTCAATTGAACTATATAAATGAATCTCCATCAGTCATTAGCTTGTATGCTTTTTCTGCACAATACACATGGACTGATTTATTTTGTAATTCCTTTCCAATAATCATTCTTGTTGGATTTCTTAAATATCATTTCTTACTATTTCTTTTTCCTTACGTATAAGTTCAATTTAATTTTATACAATTATCAGATGGATCATTATTATTTATAATACATTTTAATGTACTGCCGCATTTACCAGAGCCTAAAAAGAAAACATTAGAATAAAAAAAGCTAAATTAATTGTATATTATGTAGTTATACAATATTAAAGTTTCATTGGGAATTTTAATGTGCTCACTGTTTTTGATCATGAATGATTTACAATGATTACATTGAAATTTCTACATACATTTAAGCGCGATGTATCCTGTTACATAATGTATTGAACATTTTTTGAGAGAAGGATTAAACATCTTTTCAACTTGACCTATAATAATATCTGACGATTTGAAAGGGGATTCTACAATTATGTCGTTTTCAAAACCATCATCTTGAATCAATTGAGAACAGGAATTTGTAATCATATTTGTTTGCGCAGCGGTGAATATTGGTGGGCAGTTTATTATTATCACAACAAATTACCTTTTCAAAAGAAAGGTACAAAAAAAGCGCCAAGTATACGCATCGCAAGAGAACGCGTTCAAAAAAGAATTCTTGTAAAAAACAACTTTAATATATGTTGAAAACTTTCGGTAAAAGATTATTCAAATCTTTCCTAAAAAAGTAATGATATGAAAAAATTACGCCAACTATAAAATGGGTAATGCCGGTTTCGGTTATGCAAACCGAAAATACTTTATTATTACTCTTTGTAATAATATTAAGTAGACAGATTTGTACAAATATTTTAATAAATATTTCAATACAAATAAATATTTTATACTAAACACTTGGCGCTGCTAAACAGAGAGAGAGAGAGAGAGAGAGAGAGAGAGAGAATAGAGAAAGAGAGAAAGAGAGAGAAAGAGAGAGATTAAAACAGTCACATATTTATTCGGTTTAGCAATGCCAATTCTGTTTAGCAATGCCAAGTGTTTAGTATAAAATATTTATTTTAGTCGCTGCCAAATGACCGGACCATCGCTGCTCTTAAAGTCGTACTATATTTTTCCCTTCATATAATTGGGCTACCTTAGGATGGTGAAAAAACTCATGCAATGTGACACACTGGTCGAAAAAATGTCTTAGAATTGTAATTTCGGAAATTGTTCTTATAACGATTAAATGCGATCTAAGGTTAAAGCAATGTACATAGGGCACAATCCTTTTAACTGCTTTCTGAATATGTACGTGTCAAAACTCCTCCTACTTTACCACTCATCACACTTGCCCCATCATAACATTGACTTAGAAGATAGTCTGTATTTAAGTTATTCTCTTTTAAAACTTTCAAAGTTTCTTGTGTAAATGTCTCCGCGTCTAATTTTTTAGTAGTTGTTGAGGTAAGAAGAGATTCCTTAACTTTCCCTTCTTTTACATCTAATAGCAATTGATATATTTCTCTGTTGTTTTTATCGCGCGTTCCATTTTCTAATAAAGTAAACCAATTTACGTCAGCGCTGTTTATTTCTTGAACAATATTTTCTCGCACATTTTCTGTAATTACAATTATAATTTCATTTTGTATTTCTGGAGATGTAAGTTGCATTTTTTGGAATTTGTAATTGACATTATAAAAGATATTTGTCTTTCTTTAAAGTATATTCAAGTATATTCAAACAAATTTTTGAAAAGACCTCGTTCTTCATAGTCTTCAATATTAAAGTGTCCCCGCAAGGCAAGTTCATTAACCACTAAAAATTGAATAATTTCTGGAATAGATTTAATATAATAACGATTTTTTTCAAGGACATTTGAATTAATAAGCGTTGAAATGGATTGAGAAGTGTCAGTTCTGCGCATTTTTTCTTGCCATAATGCCATTGCTTGTAAATGGTGTAAACTTTGCTCATGTCTCGGAAAACCTCTTGCATCTAAGGCATGTTTCCATGATGATCGATATCCTGATTTAGTAAATACTTCCTCCTTATTATCAGGGACGGAATTCATAGATCTGACTTGAGTTTCAAGACGGACTTAAGCCAGTTCTCAAGACCGCGATTGACTCACAGATGTTACTTAAGACCGAATTGAAAGCTAGATCTTGAGTCCATGTTTAGAGAAGGCGATATTATTTCACAGTCTAACTTTTAAGTGCCTTGATACTATTAGGTGCATAAATATTGCTTGAGCTACGTTTTGAGACAGCTTAGTCAAGTGCAGTAAATTGTCGACTTAGAACATTAGTGTTTTATTTTGCAAAAAAGTACAGGCCTTACAGGTTATAGTTTGCGGAACAAATAATTTCGAAACTTATTAATGAAGGAAGCAAATAGCAAGAAATATAAATTGTAAGTAATTAAAAAATAGTTGCGAAAAAATTATATGAAATTTATGATACATTTAGTTATACTACTAATTATTTATTTACTACTTATTTACTACTTATTATTATACTTATTTTACTAATTATTTACTATATTTTTAGATAAAATGGAATATAACATACTTTGGCAATTCGATAAATTTATTTAATAATTCAGATTTCTCTTCGGAAGAAGAAGACAATCCTGTCATAGTACCTAATTTTGCCATAATACGTGAGAAGCGATATGTAAGAGATATGATAAATCCATTCACTGCCTATTGCAAAAATCAATTCCATTTGAGATATAGATTTTCAAAACAATGTGATATTTGGCCTATTACCTTTAGTTATGGATGGTTTAACAAAGCGTGACGAGCGAGGTCTTCCAATAGAACCAGTTATTTAACTTCTTATTTTTTTAAGATTTTACGCAACCGCTAGTTTTCAGGTAATAAAGATTCGCAATATTATATATATTTAATCTTAAAAATAAGGATATAAGTAACTATTATATTGTTTTATGTTTTAGAAGGTAAATAGAGACCTTATGAACTGCTGCAACCTACAATTTGTAGAATTGTATTTCGAGTAACTGTTTTATTAGCAACATTTCTTAATACTTACGTGACATTTCCAACAAACCAAGCAGACAAGAAAGTCGAAGACTGTTTACAAGATTAGATTATGGACATGGTACTTTTGGACTTCCTAATATTGACGAAGCGATAGATTGCACGCATATTAAACTATTTGGTAATAACTTTGGGAGAATAGCAGAAGTTTACAGAAATATGAAAAGATATTTTTCTTTTAATGATCAGGTAAATCTTTGGAAACATGTTTTATATTTATTTGCAGCAATTATCTTGATCTCATACAGTAATGTAATATTACAGCTTCTTTTTCTTCTTCAGCTTGTAGACGTCCACTCCTGGACGTTTAGGCCTCTTCCATTTGAAAGGTTTTTGGCATTAAAGCATCATGCTTGCCAGGCGTGTTGGCGAGTGCCTGTTGTTATTTGGAGAAGCAGACTGTCTCCCATATATTCTCAGTGGTTTACAGTTGTCTTTCCAAGAGGTGGCGATCGAATAAAAACCGACAATCTTGGTCAGATTTGAACTTGGGTCTTTGGCTCGTTAAGACAACGCACATTACTCTGAGCTACAACCGGCACCTAATATTACAGCAATATTGTAATATTGCAATATTGCAATATTGTTGTATTATTACATTGCTGTGTGGGATTGATGACATTAGAAGCGAAAATGTATCTTAAAATCTTAACAACATCAATGTTTGTGAAATACAATGAATTAAAAATATTGTTGCGCTACCGCGTCCAGTGGGTCACCGGCTCGAGCACACACTCACTCCAGCACTCAGGCACTCGCGGCGCACTCCGCCGGGGTGGAAATAAACACTCCGTTTAAACGGGAAGGGAACTCTTTATTACACAACAGGAGTTATACAGAAACGTGTCTGTTACACAAGAAGAAACCGACATTAAAGCGCCGATCGTCATTTGACGAGCGACGCTCGTTACCAAGGAGCGCTCCATGACGCGGAGCACACCGGGTGGCGAGAGCGGATGCAACACTGTCCTCCTTCCAGAATGTCGTCCCGACATTCAGGAAGGGCAATTCCCAAGAAACCTCTTGTTTCCTGAGAAACAAGATTTGTGTCTTGTTCCGTGGAAAAGGGGTGCGGTCTTCACGAGACCTCCCGTCCCTAGACCCGCAATCCTCCGACAGCTTCCTGCTCTATCCCGAGCTGCTGCTGCGGGTTACCGGGCTCCGTCTTCTTTTCTTCCCCTCTTCCGTGCCTCTTCTTGTTGCTTCGCTCTTCTGAGTCCTCTTCTGATCTTGGCTCTTCTCTCTTGTGTCTTCTTTCTTCGGACAATGGGGGTGGATAACGCCCTGTGGCACCAACGTCCCGCAGGACTCCCCAAGTCCCTGCCTCGGCATTCGTCCTAAGTCCCACGGAAATACCACAGGACAAAAACCAAGTGGACAAGGCAGTCTTCGCTTAACGAATGTTTATCAAGAAGAATTCCCTAGATGTCGTCCGCCCTTCACTCGCTCCATCTTAAAACTAGAAAAACTAGAAAAACTAGAAAAACAGAAAAACCAGCAGTAAAAGCAGTTTCCTAAAAGACTTAATTCAATTAAAGTTATACCGGACTCTGATCGCGGTGCCTAGTCCACTCCCACGCGTCTTTCGGCGCGAGCTTATCCGCATGAACTAATTAACTCTACTTTTACTCGACCTCCGACCAACCCAGCAATTAGGGAACTCCTCCCTTCATTCTTCAAAGATTGTACAACCAGCTCAATTACTTCTAGACGACAACACCCGTCTTCCCGAAAAGTCTTCCCGAAAGCAAATTCCCAAACTCTCATCCGTCAAGAAAATTGACTCCCAAAATACAACTTCCGGAAATGTCCGCGTCAAGCAAAGGAAGCCCAAGGAAATCTCTCCCAATTCAAACCTGCATTTTTGATTCGCACACGAAACAACCTTTTAGAACTGAGCCCGTATCAATCTTAAACTACGGTTTATTCTACTAAAATATTCGGCTTTAATTTAAAGAGAAACACTTCCGCGGGGATAAACTAGCGAAAGCGCGCGATCGTCCGAGTTCGCGACGTTTTCTGAAGCTGACGCTTCCCCGCGTTCGCGCGTTCCCGGAATTACCCCGATATTATAAGAACGACTTAGATGTGTCTCGGCGAGCCGCTCTTCAAGGTGCGCAAAAGCCGCGTCGCGACAAGCGACGACTCGTTGCCAAGGAGCGTTTCATGACGCGGAGCGCACCGGGTGGCGAGAGCGGATGCAACAATATATATTCATAAAGTGACACGATACAATCAATTGAACAAATTTCTAAAATAGTCTAAAGATTTTACTCTTACTTTAACAAACAATAAGTATTTTAAAAATTGCTGGATTAATTGTAACTTTGTGAATGTAATTTTGTTCGGTGCGGAATGGAATCGGTAGGAGTGAGAGAGTCACGAGCACACACACACAAGAAACACACGCAAGTTTTAACAATTGAACAATGTATATATTCAGTCACAAAAGAATAATAGTCATATATACAGATTGACAAGTCTACACTTTCAGCGCGAGGTGCGGAACACGGCGCGGACAAAGCGAGCTCGCTGTGAGAAACGCGACGTCCGAAAGCGTTTGAGTGGTGGTTGAACATCGAACCGACTTTTGCGAGGAGCAAGCGACTCCAATAAAGCGTGCGTGCAAAAGTAGCAGAGTAAGGAACTCTGCCCTCACGAACACAATTCGCGTTAGGATAGCAAGCGATATCCTATTGTGTGTGTTGCGACTACCCTATTGTGTGTGCAAACTATTTAGCAAAAGAAAAATGCGGGTCGTATTCGAATGGTTCAAAGTAGACTGGCAACCGTCCCCACTCGGCATCCACTTTTATGCGGCACCTTTCGGAATGTTCTTCTCGGTCGTCATTTCCCTTTGTAGGAACATCCCAGAAAGGCCCCGAATATAATAATTATAATAAACAAATGAGAACGGTCGGAAGGTGTTTGATTTATTGTTACTTGAAGCGCCGCCGCTTCACGTCAAGCGCGCCCAGCGCGAGCGCGGCGCTGCTCGTGCTAAGATGTACAGTGTGGTGATAAAGGGACATAAGTCCCAAGCGTAACGCGAGTGGAAAACAGGGACAGCAATATGTGCGATGTACCACACATTACTATCGCTACTCTCCACCCGTATTATCGCTGCATTGCACCACCTATGTTGCACAGGCAATGCAACACAGGCGATCCAATGCAGTGTGAGGAAGGCTCGGCGGAGCCCTACGTTCGCTCGCGAACAAATTTTTATTTTGATGTTTTTTAACAAAAATTTTGACATTTTTTCGCTTCTGACAGTCATTAAAAAATTGCGGCAAATTTTAAGAAAGAGATCATTAAGAGATTATTTTAACCGCTTAGATATAAATTTATTTGTAATACAAATTTTTTAAATTGCAGATACAATGAAATTCAAATACGAACGCGATTAATCGTTGAAAGAACATTTGGTATATGGAAAAGAAGATTTTTCCTTGTCTATCGAAAGGATTAAGTTTGTAACTGTGTTTTCGTGTGTGCTACAGATAGCCGCGGGAATCCAGATTTCGGGCGGCGGAATCGAAGATTGAGTGAGAAGGCGTTGCGTGTGCTTACAACTATATTTATTCTTACTACTAGGACTATATACAAGTTATTTACATGAGTTCCGGTACTGCCGGATAGTTGGTTATTTTTGCTGGTGTGGCGGCCATCTTGTCCAAACCGCGCTCGGGTCTTGTGAGCGTATACGAACATACTACACACGAACAGACTGGTTGACTAGAGGGCGCCGATCGCGGCGTCGAGGTGGGCGAGAAGAAGCGACGGGTTTCCGTTTTCTGTTCTTTTTGTGCTCTCTCGCTGTTAGCATCTGTGATAATAGCAAATATGTATTGTTTATAATAAATTGTTGTTACACCTAAGTCGAAGTTCAGTATCCTCCCAAGTTCAACCCGGAGCAAAGACCTTCCCATTCAACCTGTCCTGCAATAGTGACATTAGTAATACGCGGTTAAAATCAACTCGACACAGCAAGCCCATGGCTGGATAGCCATACTGGCGCTAGTGCGCGTGGATTCGGCTTAATAGCTGTCGGAAGCGTTCGGCTCGGATCGTAGCCGTTCGGCGGCGTGATCTCGCTCGCGGTGTTCGGGCGGGATCACTGACATTAGAATACATAGACGGAGCCTTTACCAAGGGGAAGCTGATATTTGCGGTGAGGGGAGTAGAGCACCTACTTCGGCTAATTCCGTCAGCGCTCGGCTGCTCGTTCGGCGTTGCACGTGCCAATTCCATTCCTTCGACATCAGCGATTCTCAACCACTTCAACCAGATCTTCACGAAGATTGAACATTTATATACTTAGTATATTTAAATAATAGTTTGAAATAAAAGTGTCTTCTTGTGACTTTACGGAGCAAAACAATTTTCAAAATGTGTAAAAAATTTACGAAAAAAGGTTATATTTTAAAATGCGATTAAAAATTGAATAGAGGGAATTGAGAACTGCTGATCTGAATTCACATAGAACATCAAATAGAAAAATAATAATATATATAATATAAAAATATAATGTGCTAAAAAATATAAAAATAATATAAATATACTAATAATAAGATATGATATACACAATATAGAAAATATATAAATAAATAAAATAAAATATATAGAATATATTATACATTATATTTAGATGTTTTTATTTAATATAAGTTTATTTGTTATTGAATTGTGAGTTGTTATTGAAATGTGAGTATTGTGCCTCGATGATAATATTACAAATATGAATTATTTATATTGATAATGTTAATATAATTTTATTGTAATTAATATTAGAATTGTATTGTAAAATTAAAATTAAAATTTTATTCTACATGCAACTAAAAAGAAAACGGAAAATGTATAATAGCGATGTAAATAAACAAAATAATAAAGAAGAGAAGAATAAATAAATTTAATATATTGTATATATACTTTCCTTTTATTGACCTTTGAACAAAATTAGTTTATGTAATTTATGTCTATCACTAATCTTAACATTTTGTATGTAATGCATTAATCTCGTTTTGCTATATAACTCTATAATCGCACGCAATAAGTGATTAATATGATTACTGGCAAAACATTGATCGTTTATGTGTTGCTTTAATTGTATGAATATATCTATACCTACGAAATGTCGCATAACGCTACTTACAAAACTACGCATGTTAAAATTACTTAATGTCTTATTTGTATGTATATAAATATTGATTTGATGTTCTATCGTTTTGCATACATATACAAGATCTTTTGACGGATATATTAACGATCCTTTGTTTTTTATGTTTATTAAATTACAATTATTGTCATCTGTGTTTTGTTCTATTAAAGTTCTAATGCATTCAATACAATGTAACTTATTCATAAGTCTTCTTAGTATATATCCTGCTATGTAAGTAATACTTTCTTTTTTATACTCTGTAGTAACAAACGGAAATTCTGTATGTGAAAAATAATCATGATCGCTTGTTGTATCAATATCATTTGTTGTATCAAAAACATTTAGCCAATTGTCACATGAATTTTGATTTGATGTTTCATTGATGGTATTAATCGAATCTCTTTTCGATGAAATATGCAATATAGGGATTTCTTCTAGAAGTATACAATTACCAGTTGTGTTTTCTTTTAGTTCTGTATGTATTATTAATTTTTTGAAAGCAGATTTGAATTGTTTTACCGTAGGGTTATTATTGTACCCATTATGGAATCGTATGCAACCAAACATTAATTCCAGGTGATCCTGAGTGATTTTATACATAGGAATATACTGTAAGAAATCATTGTCAATGCAGAGAAATGTGTACATATCTAACATACTTTTAATGTCTATAACAAATCCTAGGAAACCTGTTTTAAGTGTTGATTGCAGTATGTTTTGATGTGATTCAACAAGAGATATTGATTTAATATATTGTGTACACTCTTCAAGTTTTTGACTGATAGCTGAATAATTATTTGCACTTATTGGTTTCTTAAAACCGTATTGTCTTTGATTTTTCGAGTTGAAAATATCAAACAAATCATTAAAAATAGATATAAACCTAATAGTTGCGGAACATGATTGAAACTGCGGTAACTTTAATGTATCTTTACATAAGTAAAGCGCATTTACAACGGAATTACTCAATAATTGCGTTGCCAGCTTAACTTTCATTTTGTTTTTATAATATTCTATATGCTTAGATCTAAGTTTATTCGCTAAATGCAAACCCTCCGTTTCTTGTAATTTATGTAGTTCCTCAAAATATTTCCATTTGATATGGTTCCCATTATCATCGAGAAATTGTTTTTTACTTCCGATAGTATTTCGAACCAACTTCAACATATGAATTGGATCTAAAAATACATATACCTTTGTGTCACTTGTAGGATGCTTAAACCAATTCTGAAAATGTTTTTCAATGTTAAAATTACATCCAAGCTGCTGTAACATACTTATATTTGACCGTAAACCGTCACAAGTTAAGGATACAATTAACATGCCTGTTTCTTGAATTGCCGTTAAACATTGTAATGTTAAATTACGTTTTTGTTCGGTACTTATACCGTTGATAAAAAAATATGCAACCGGTAATTTCCAAGATTGGTTTATGCAAACCACACAAAACACTAACGCTTCTTTTGCCATCTTTGTAGCATCACATTCTACATTTGAACCTAAGTCTACATAACCGACAAATTTATTGCTACAATAATCTATATGTTGGCGAATGGCCATTTCGTCGAAGATTAATGCACCTATTAATCTATACGAAACTGAATGAACACGCAGTCTAATTGCATTTAAAGCTTCTGTACTGATGCCAGGCTCTGCATCGACTGTACGATACCATTTCGACAGAGTTTTTGTATGTGGCAAGGACTTAAAGAACTTGTCCCGAACATAATTATACGCTCTAGGCGAGTAATAATGGAGCGTTAAAGCGAATTGACGCAAACTATGTGTATACTGTCTAGACACAGGCAAATTGTTCCGTTTTCTTAATTCTCGTGTAATTAATTCTTTTGTACCTTTATCTAATTGTTGTAATATCTCATTATCATCTGGTGTTATAAGGCTCCGCTTCATTAGGTCCTTTAGAACACTTTTCAATGATTGAATTTTTGTCCGCATTTGCTTTTGGTTGTAATCGCTGAGAGTCAATTTTCTTTTTAGAGATTTCATTTCGGCTGTATGTATTTTTCGTAATCGAGCTTTTATCGGTGAGTTAAATATCCTCTCAGGCGATACACTTATGGAACGGTGCACCATTCTGCTACATGTTGGAACTTCAGAGGAATCAGTAGAAAGAGATTCAATAGAGTCTGTATTTTGGTTATCTGCAATGATAGAGATCCTTACTATATTTTACAGATTTTATTATTCCATAATTTCTTAACATAAATACAATTCTTTATTACTAACCTGTTTCACGCATTTCTATATTAATTGTTTCTCGACAGTCTCTTGTGCGAGCCATTTCTTCTTCAGATAACTGCAAACAAAAATTATTAATTATAGCAATATTACATAAATATATTAATTACATATACTAAGCATCATACATACATATGGGATGGCATTTTTTTCAACCTCTTCAACGTCAAATTCTGCTCATAATTTTCTTCTTTAAAATGTACAGAGCAGACCGCGGCTGTTTTAGATGGACTATAATTTCTTAAATTTAACGCCTCAAGCCACTCATGTTTTCTTTTAATATCTCGTGGAAACCTAAAAAAAAGTATATATTTAAAATGTAAATATATTAACTAATGGAATTAGCTTCATAGTTCCCTCATTATTATTTAATTTCATTTGAATGAAGCCTGCAATCTATTTTATTAGTTCTCAATAATTTACTTTAATTGAAAAAATTATACGAAATTTTTTAAATTAACATTATCCTAATCTAATCTAGATTTTCAATATTTTACTTACAAGTGAAGTGAAAACTTCCTGTCCTCAGCTTTTTCTTTTTCCAGTTGTACATAGTTTTTGTTATTTCTGCGATTCGTACAACCAGTTACCACACAAAAACTCATCACTGATATGATATGACTTGCACACATTATACAAATGCAAAGCACGACAGCACGAGGCCGGCAACCGCATAGTTCGTTACCGAATGGTATCGAGTCTAACCGAGTGTGCCCGAAGTTGCTGCTCTACCCCCTTCCCGAATATCAGGCCCCCCCTCGTCTAAGTCGGTAGCTAAGGCTCCGTCTATGTATTCTAATGTCAGTGGGCGGGATCGTTAGATTCCGTGATGTCTCGGCGGCGCGGTTCGGCTTGCGGAGATCGGGCGGAGTCGGCGGACTTCGCGGTTTTCCGGCAACGCAACTCTGGTTGCGCGGTGATCGGGCGGAATCGGCAGAGTCCGTCGTGCTCCAGTGACGCGGCTTTGCAGGTACTCTCGGCGACGCGGATTAAGGAGGCTCTCCAGATATTTAAAAATCTAGCCATCAAACCCAGATTGAAACCCCTGGTAAAATAAGGCTCGACGAACCGTCAGTTAAAATTTCAGGGCAAGTTGCCGATGAAAATCAAAAGAAAAATGCAATTGAAAATCGTGATTTTAACATAGGCCTTATGGAGAATTTCAGTTTTTGCACCGGAAGTCATAGCTTTTCTTAGCCCAAAATCTGGCCACACTACACAGAAACTGAGCTTAGATAGTTGAGTTAATGCTCTTTCAAATGATATCGCGAAAATAAAAGGTTGCTGAACATATACGAAAGATATTTATTGTTGAAAGTAGATTCCACAGCAACCGGAGGTTATACCGACGTTCTGTCTGCTGACGTACGAGCGCGCGAAATTCAAATATATCAGTAAAGACAATTTAAGACTTGATTACCACGAAGTATTTTAATCTTTCAAAAATTAAAGATTGATGAAATATTATTGTGAAAAAATATTGTATTAGGTAATAATTTTATAAAATGTTAAAGAATAAAAAACAAAGTAATCGTAGAGAAAATTTTTTATTTATCAAATATTTTCTCGGTGATTAACAAGACTAAAAATATTATAAAACATTTTTCGAACTCAAGAAGTTATTAATTTGACAAAAATTTAATAAAAATACTTATTTAAATATCATTTGACTAGTAATCATCTTATACATTCAATACAATAAATCTTATACAGTAAATATTTTGCAAATTTTATTGATTACTTTTTTATTTGTAGTAACACGTGGCTTTCCGCCAACATTTTCGCTCATCAAAAACTGCAAGCCTTTTTCACCTCTAGTTTTAAAAGTTTCTACTAATACAGTTTTGTTTATTTGAGCTTTAGCCATTTTCGTCATCATTCCACTTGTAATATTATTTTTGTACTCCTGGAGGGAAGATTTATTCAAAGCTACTGTCACTTTATCATTCTCACTTTTCAATAAGTAACTTATACTTTTCGATTTTTCTTTCACCATAGCATCAGTAACCTTCAAAGTTTGCATTAGTTGGTCAAGAATTCGCACATCTTCAATGGCATTATATAGCGACAACGTATTTTCTTGTTGAAGGTATTCAGTAACGAGGGCTTCAATAGTGAATTTTTTTTATTTTTCACTCTATCAGGTAATAAATCTCTAAAAATGAGTAAAGAATCTGAAAATCCTTGAACGACGCTACAAAATTCGGTCAACAAATTACATTTTATTATCAATTTTAGCAGTCGTGGAACGTCAAATCTATAAAAGAAAATGAAATAATTTACTTTAAAAATTATAAATAAAGTTATTAAACATGTCCTATAGCTATTCACCTGAAACCGTTGTGTGCAGTCAAAATAACACAATTAAATTGTTTTAAATACAATACAAAAGATTGAAGAGCTTCTTGTTCAGACACAGCGATTACTTTTTCTTCGTGTGAATATAAACAACCGTCAACCATGTGCAAACCCGTGACAGCGGTAGAAGAGATTGATACTGAATTATTAGGCAAAATATATGTATTGAAATTATAATTAGAAGCAGTTGCTGAAATCTAAATTACAGGAGCTTAATTATTAGCTAATCGTATGTTTACGTTGATATCAATATAATTGTTACCTGTAAAATGACGTCGCTCTTTTTGAGGCCACTCGTTTCCAAATCAAAAATAACGATTTTACAGTCAGTTACATGTGGAATAGAATTATTATTATTATTATTTATTGGTATCGTCGCATTTCACAGCGTATGAAATTATTTTTCCAGAATGGAACCCAATCGCAGTAGCATGCCCTACGCATAGAAAAATTTGCATATTTTTGATTGTAATAAATTGAAAAATACATTTTTTATGCAAGTAAATGTATATATAAATTAGTTACTACTGAGATTGCTTGAAATTCAACCTTTACAATCCATTTTCACCAAATTTTGTGCATCAACAAGTGCAATTGTTTAAAAAAAATGTACAAACCAGATAAGCTATTGTATGATTTTCCGTTTGACCTTCTCTGCCATGCGGCATCATATGAAGCTGTTAAATGTACATTTTTATTGGATTCATCACCATCACTATTATTATCGATAACATTCTCCAAAGTATTTCTAGAATTTACAAAGAATTGGATGTGATTGTAATAATCATTTTTTTTTTCTTTTCTTTTCGTATGCTTTTTTAGATTCAATTTTTTCAGGTTTTTTAATAGTTGATAAATTAAAATGAAAAATTGGAACGGATATAAGGAAGTTGCTACGGTAAATAGTTGGGTTAAAAAACAACTCATTTTTTCTGTTCAAGAAAAGTTATGTCATTAAAAATGCTTACAAAATTCAATAGAATCATCTCTGCACTTAAAATATTCATAAACTTACAATAATTTTACTTCAAATATATTCATTGTAAAAATCAACCGTTGCTTAACAATTAATTATAATAATAAAATTTAATTAACGAATTTCTAAATATAAAAATTAACATAAATATACATATATAAAAATAAATCACACACATCATTTCATCCGTACAAAAAAAATAATAAAAAATATATACACTTCATTATTCACCTTAAAAACGAAGATAAAACTAATAATAATTAATTATTAAGTTACAATACGCTTTCTTTCAATAAAAAAATCACACTATTAACTATCTTAGCATATAAAAAAACCTAAAATAAAAATTATTCAAATAATAAATTTTTTCACACGTATTCGTTCAAAAATCTGATTTCCACTCTTTCATTTTAATTTCATAAAGATCGCAAATATTAAAAATTGATAATATTTGAATAATCTCACGTATTCTCTTCTTTACTGGCATCGATGGTTAGTTGTTTTTCGAGGCATATACTCTCCATACAAGATTCTTTAGCTACCTCTTCAATTGCTAAACCGACGAATCTTTCATATTTTTTCAAAGTTGTTTGAGATACAGGTGGAACGTCCAGTGTTGATAAAAGAGTATTTAGTTGTCTCTCTCCAATACCGCTGTCGATCATTCCTGCAAGATATGATGCATCAATTATGTTTCTTATTGTAAAAAATAAATTTGTACAAAACATTAACAACAAACCTAAAGCTACAGCTGAATTTACTGCAAACCCCTTGCTTGTTGACACTTTTGGATCTGTATATACATTATATGACTTGCCACATTTGGTACAAGGTACTGTGAAAATACTTGCAAGACCATTTTTTGATTCATCTGTTCTGTCAAGTATAGACAAAGGGAGATTACATTGATTACAAAATAAATCTAATCCAAAAGTATCTATGTCGATAATTCTGCGAGTTGGTTCAATTTCTTCACTCTCGATTGGCCTGACATTTTTCTCTTGATTGAAGTGACATTCGTCTTTCTGGAAATAACATAAAAATATATTATACATTTGTCATTTATAATTTAATTGAAAATAAGTTCATGATAGATTGGCGATACTTTATCAACGTATTTATTTACTTTCAATGTCAACACTAACCTCTCTCTTTTCAGCAAATCGCTTTACCGTGACAATCGTAAGTTTTTCCCTCGCCTTCACTACTATTTCTTTTGCAAACTGTCCCCGTCTCTTTCCTCTTTTTCTTCTCACAACGTGGAGTTCTTTACTCATGTTTTCTAAACAGCTTATTGTAAAAAATGTGTACAATGTGTGAACACGTTGTGTACTGCTTAGTTTAGCAGACTATAAGCGCGCCGCGTATGCGACGATGTGGAAATAACCTGACTAATCAATAGACTTTCCTTACTAATATTTTAGACATGAATATACCATAATAATTGGATTGTTTGAGATATCATTGGTTATAAAAAATTATTTTATGAATTTACACACCAATTTTACGAAATATTAAAAACTTTTAAATTATTAATAAATATACATGAATTTGACTACTCTGGCAGGCTGGAGAGCCTCCTTAAAGGAATATCGGGAGAGGTGGAGGGCCTCTCATTCTGAGGCGGGGGTTGTCACTCACCGCGTGACTCGCCACTCAACACGTGATCTTCGGGAGTTGACTGTTCAACTCGCAGTCGGCCAGATGTGTATATGCGGGGGGTAGCCGTTCAACTCGCGGCTCTAGGAAGTGCTCAATTCGCACTCCGGAGGAATGCTCGCTCAACTTGCGTGCGGATAGGATCCGGAGACTCAGTCTTCGGTGGAAAGACCTGCTCAACTCGCTGATCGTAGTGAACATGTCTTTTACCCCGAGATCGGCGGTATTTACACTTATAGTTCGGAGACAGGAGGGTTGGCGCGACGCGGGAAACAATTGTTTATGCCGAGGGTGACTTATTAACGGAACGCTTCGTTACAGGTTTAAAACTTGTGACATGTACTGCAGTCATATCAGCTTGTGCAATTTTGCACAACTTATCATTATGTTTTAAAGATATTCTCCCAGAAGAACCGGCACCTGAAGAATTAATCGAAAATAATGAAGTGTGCAATACAATGAACCTCACTGGCAGCTTGGAGATGGTCTTATTGTTAAGCAAAACGTAATTCGAGATTTATTTAATTAAATATTTGTTTAAAATTCTTACTTTGTAATTTTATAATTTTATATTTTGATAACTAAAATCCATGTATTTACGTATTTGTAAAAAAAGTAACATACTTTAAATAAATAATTACATTTTCAATTTGCATTACGCTGTTTATTACAATTTATTGCACATTTCTGTACGGAATATAATGTGACACATTATATTTTAAAATAACAATAAAATAAAATAACATAATAAACTTTCATATTAACTGTTAATAATTTACACCTATTAGGTATTACAGCTAAATTAGTTATTTAATTATTAAAAGTAAATCAAATAAAACAAAAAGTACAGTTAATATTAGCTGTACATATGTGTATGTGTTTGTGTGATATAAAATTTATCAATCATCACCGTCGTCCAAAACATAGTTCTCTCCTAAAATGTAAAAAATGTTTTAATGTTTCTTTTGATCGGGAAAAAATGCTAGGTATTGCACACAGAATGTAACAAAGCTTTTCATGGGATAAAACAGAACGCGGTAATCAATTCAAGAATCATTTTTTCCAAAAACTATAAATTAATTGTTTTCCTTCTTTTTTGCTAAATGACAAGCGTTTCTGCGTTCTATGTTTAGAATTTATAAATACTTACATTTCCTTTTGCGTGCGAAAGTTTGCTAATTTTAATCTCTTTTGCAGCTCTTTTTTTCTAATAACAACTTTTTTTTAGTAAGTTTATTTATAAAGTCTTTTCGTTCTTTTTTTAGTTTACACATATCAATCTTGTTGAGAATTCACTCGCGATACTGCGACGCGGAACGCGAATGTTAGAAGCCGGTTCTGCCCAGCGCTGAGCACGCGGTGTGCGTTACGGGGATCTTGAAATCCCCTGTAGGATGGTGAGAATAAAGGTGATCGATAACACAAAAAAAAACAATGTTCAAGGTTAAATGACAAAAGGGAAAACCAAGATATTTATTTTTGCCGAAGAACAGGCCGGGCGACGTGCGGTAGCGGTGTTCTTGACGGTGCGGAGGTCAATTCAAATAAGTTGTTTAAAACGGCTGCGACCCGATTCCTTCCGGTAATGATTGTTGCACTGAGGGTTCTATCGCGACAATTAGCTCGATCTTCGGCTGAAAATATGCCCTCGGAAAACACAAAACTCGGGGCCACGAGATCGTTTTGAGTAAGGTGCCCGCACGCCGCCGATACACTTAACACGGCGAACAACTAAAGTTTCGAAGCTCGATCGGAAGGAGCGTTCCGCTAGAGATGGTGGTCGCGTAACTATCGAAGAATTGTTACGAAAACGAGAGTGACACGTCTGGTTCGACCCACAACCATGCCTTGATCGGCGAGAACGTTACACCGAAGTCCACGAGCGATGAGATTCACACGACGTGGTGCTGAGACAGTTTTGAGAAGAAACGAATGAACTTCGGTGTTTCACGTGTCACGATTGGCGCTAGAATGAATTGACGGAGAACAGAGAGCGCGGATTCTAACGAACCGTCGCGAGACAAAGACGTGTCAAAAAAAATGGGTAGACAGAGCGCGCAGGCAATCACGGACTTCTCGCTCTCTCACCTCTCGTGTCGTTTTTGACCGGTAAACAGCAGTCTGCTAACACGTGAAAGATCAGCCGTGCGCACGTGATCGATCAGCTGTCTACCGTCTAATTCGAAACATACCGCCCGCCTTGAAACGTCGTTTCAAAAGAGATTACAGGCGAGAAAGCGGAATATCGCGACAGAAATGTAATAGATGCATGTGAATAGCACGAGAGATGAGAGAGGGAAGACTCTGAACGCAGTACAGAGAATGACAGGAACGGAACGCTTGTCTTGACAAAAAGGGCAAAGCGCTTTCACACACAAAAAAACTATAAGATAAGAAGGCAAAGCGCAGATACGCGGAGCGCGACACGCGATCGCGAACGCAGGCCCTCGATCCGTCCGCGAAACGGTGGTAAGTGAATATAGCGTCACTTTAGACGAAGAGAGGAAAAAAAAAGGGGGGAGCGGATGAGGGATGGAATTTTATGGGAAGGAGACAGGAGCAGAGAGAAAAGTCTGACTACTCCGAAGCAGACGCAGTGGGCTCGATCGGGAGGAGACACAGTTTCCCGATCGGACGAACGTACGCGGAGGTCGCGGTTTTAACGGTGACCACTCGAGTGAGGCCATCAGGCCCTAAATGTAGCTGCGTGATCCGTCCGAGCTCCCATTTGCACGGAGGGAGAAGAGGATTGCGCAAGAGCACAAGTTTTCCAACCGATATGTCAGGTTGGACCTTGCGCCACTTGATGCGTTGCTGGAGCGTATTGACGTAGTCATCGGACCACAGCTTCCAAAACCGTTCAGTCATTTGGCGGATTACTTGCCATTGTGACAAGCGATTTTCCTTGAGCTCGAGCAGAGAGGGTTCAGGGGGAACAGCGAGGGACGAACCGATAAGAAAATGGCCAGGCGTCAGGAATTGATAATCGTCGAACGAATCTGATTGCGGCGCAATCGGACGAGAATTGAGGCACGCCTCGATCTGACACAGTAGTGTCGTTAGATTTTCGAACGACAGAGTGTGACTGCCGAGAACGCGGCGGAGGTGGTGTTTTACACTCTTGACGCCGGCTTCCCATAATCCGCCGAAGTGCGGTGCCGAGGGTGGAATGAATTGCCAATTAATCTTATCGATGGCAGTGCGATTCAAGAAGGCCGGATCCCGAAGTGCTTGTCGGTAGGCGGATGTGAGCTCACGGTCAGCGCCTATGAATGTAGTTCCGTTGTCGGAATACATGGATTGAGGAAGTCCTCGTCGGGAACAAAAACGATTAAATGCTCGAAGGAACGCGTCTGTGGAATAATCTCCGACAAGCTCGAGGTGGATGGCTCGAGTCGATAAGCAGATGAAGAGCGCGATGTACGCTTTGAAGGATTTGATTCCTCGTCCGGCAGATGCTCGAACCTGAATGGGTCCGGCGTAATCAACGCCACAATGAGCAAAACATCTCGGGGGTGGGGCCACTCGAATCGACGGAAGAGGGCCCATTAATTGACTGGGAACCGAAGCGTTTTCTCGGACACATGGGAGACATGCATGAATAACTGATTTAACCAAGTTACGGGCGCGAAGAATCCAGAATTCTTTACGTAATATGCTGAGGGTCAATTGAATTCCACCGTGCAACGATTGTTCATGGCGATGCGACACGATCAGTCGCACAACCGAGTGCGGAGCTAATAAAACGGGGTGACGAGCATCGTATGGCAACGGGGCGTTTCGAAGGCGCCCCCCAACCCGTAAAACGCCATCGTCATCCACGAAGGGATGTAGCGACGCGATGGGGCTTTTGGGCGCTATTTGGCGACTGGTTTGCAGAGCGCGCATTTCTTCGGGGAAGACTTCCAATTGAACGCGCCTATACCACACCTTCATGGCGAACGAACATTCCGCGCCGGAGAGGATTCGCGTTCCTGCTGGAACATCGGTAGTAAATTTGGTAATGCAACGACACATGTTGATAAAACGGAACAGGTATGCCGTGATGCGTACCAATCTTGGCCACGATGAGTATCGCGAGGCGAGATTCCAGTGATCCAACGGGGTGACGACATGGAAGGCTTGGACCTTTGCCTCGCCAGGAGAGACCGTGAGAAGCGGAGATGGCTCAGTGGGCCATTCAGAAGATGGTGACAGCAGCCAGGGGGGCCCATTCCACCATAGGGAGTGCTCAAGTAGTTCGCCCCCATGGAGGCCGCGCGATGCACAATCCGCAGGATTGCACGTCGTCGGCACGTGACGCCAAGTGGTATCCGGTAAAGCGGATTGTATTTTCGCAACGCGATTTGCCACGAAGGTGGTCCATCGCGATGGATGAGACCGAAGCCAGGTCAACACGATGGTCGAGTCCGTCCAGCTTGTGCAGGTCATGGAACTAAGCCCGAACGAATTTTTAACGAAGAGAATTAGTCGCGATAAGAGAAGCGCGGCCGACAGTTCGAGGCGCGGAATTGTGAGAGGGGTAAGCGGAGCGACTTTTGATTTTCCGGCCAGGAGTGATATCGTGACCTTGCCGGCTGACGTCGTGGTTTTCAGATAAACGACGGCGGCATAGGCATGAGTGGATGCATCTGCGAAACCATGCAGTTCGAATTTGGAATCGGGTTGTGCTCCCGTCCATCGGTCGAGAGAAACGTTGTTCAATCGCGGAAGCGTCGCATAGAACTTTTGCCACCGAACGAAGATGGCAGCCGGGATTGGATCATCCCAATCAATATGTGCACGCCACAATTGCTGCATGATGATTTTGGCAGAGACTGTAACGGGCGTGACCCATCCGAGAGGATCGTACAACTTGGCGATGACAGACAGAATGGCTCGTTTGCTGCTGGGAGTTGCGGTAGCTCGTGCGACTTTAAACTGAAATTGATCGAGCGCTGGGATCCACACGATGCCGAGAACCTTCACTTGGTCGTCAGTCGCGAGATTTTTGCTACACGCGAGACCGTGATTCGAAGGATCGATGTCCTCGAGCAAAACAGCAGCATTACTGGCCCATTTCCGCAATTCGAAGTGGCCGCACTGCAGAAGAGAGACGAGCTGATCGCGTTTGGAGCGAAGCGCTTCGAGATCGTGATCGCCGAATAATACGTCATCGACGTAGATTTGAGTTCGGAGGATTGGAGCAGCGAGCGGGAAGCGAGCACCGTCATCGTCAGCTAAGCATTGCAGGACGCGTAAAGCGAGATACGGCGCGCATGTCATGCCGTACGTGACGGTTAATAACTGATAGTCACACGGATTATTAACGGATTCGGGTTGCCATCGGATTCGTTGGTAGTTGAGGTCACGGGGATCGATGAGAATCTGCCGGTACATTTTGGCAATGTCCGCAGTGTAGACGAAGCGGAACTGACGCCATTGCAAAATGATTGACGGAAGGTCCGTTTGCAACTTTGGACCGGCAAGCAAATGATCATTTAATGTTGATCCGTTTGAAGAAATGCACGAAGCATTAAAAACAACGCGTAAGCGAGTTGTAATGCTCTCGGCACGAATTACCGGATGGTGTGGAATATAAACGCATTGCATCGGCGCCGGAGACGGCTCCGGAACACGATGCATGTGACCGAGCTCCTCGTATTCGCGCATGAAAGCGTGATATTCGGTTTTAAGAAGAAGCTGCGATTCGAATCGGCGAAGCAGTGTCTGCAACATACGATCAGCGGATCGCAGCGATTGCCCGATATCGATGGGAGGAGGCCTTTTAAAGGGTAGACGCACGACATACTGTCCGCCTGCAGTGCGAGAATGCGTTTCGCGAAAGTGAGTTTCGCATTGCTCGTCGAGAGGCGAGAGAATTGTAGACATAGGGAGTTCCTCCGTCTCCCAGAATTTCTGAATGTCATCCGAGAGCGGTTTGAGTGGGGTGCAATGATGCACCGTAATGTGCAACGAGGATTGATCCGTAGTCAACGGAAGAGGACCTGAAATGATCCAACCGAAAATTGATTTCTGAGCGATGGGGGATCCCGGTTCTCCTTTCCGGACACCATCTAGAATGACCTCGCTGTACAGATCAGCTCCAATTAAAAGCTGGATAGGGTCTGAGCTTGTCGGATCAGCGTCAGCCCAGTCCAATTTCGAGAAGTGAGACAGCGTCGATTGATCGACCAGGCGCTTCGGGGCGTAAGAAGTGAGTGATGGAAGAATGAGCGCTGTCGTAGACAGCGAAGGAGCCGAAGAGGATAGAGGAGAGATCTCGATATTTGCGGCTTGCCGAACTGTGCCGACTTGAGTTCCTCCCACCGCCGAAATGGACACTGGCATGCGAATGCGCTTTACACGCAAGGTGTGAGCCAATGTTGCCGAAATGAATGTGGCCTCGGAGCCTTGATCGAGCAAGGCGCGCACGCCGATTGCACGGCCGGCAGCATTCACTTGAACTCGGGCGGTGGCCAGGAGGACCTGCGATCGCGAACGCGGAAACGCTGACGTTAACAATGCGTTTACCTCAACAGACGTTGAAGGATTTAGAGACGGTGATTCTTTCGCGTTCGAAGTCGCGGGGTTGGACTCAGAATCCGAATCGAGGTGCAGGGTGGAGTGATGCCGTTTATGGCAAGAGCGACAAGAGTACTTGCTTTTGCAGTCTTGGACCGAGTGCGACGCACTTAGACAATTAAAACATCGTTTTAACCGCTTGACAGTTTCCCGCCTCTGAGTCGAGTTCTGAGCCCTGAACTTCGTGCATGCATTGATGTAGTGACGAGCTTTACACAACGGACAAGCCGATAGCGCGGTAGCGGACGCGGTTGCCACAGTCACGCGAGAGGACCCTGACGGTTTTGAATCTTTCCCGATTGATGATGAGGAACACTCCTCGAGCGCGCGGATTCTATGCGACATAAATCTGCTCAACTCCTCAAACGTTGGAGGCGGATCAGAGTCACTGGCTTTGAGCGTCCAGGTTTTCCGAGAAGCCGCATCGATTTTTGGACACTCAAATGTACAAGGAAGTCGTTCCACAGATCACTCGACGAGCGACCCAAATTTTTCATGGACGATACAGTATTATTAATCTGATCGAACAACGCTTGAAGAGCCGAGGCAGATTCCTTTGTGACAGCTGACAACCCTAGCAATGTCGAAAAATGGGAAGAGAGGAGACGTCGTTTGTTCTCAAAGCGTTGAGTCAACGTCTCCCATGCAATTGAAAAATTATCCGCGGTTACCGCCAGAGTGCTAATTGAATCAAACGCGCGACCTTTTAACGAGGAAACGAGATAGTGCATGCGAGCGAAGTCCGTTAACGCGCGATTCTGAATGATGAGAGTGTTAAAGCGATCCCGGAACGTCTCCCAATCAGAGAAATTTCCGTCGAACGGCGGAAGTTTTATCGGCGGAAGATTTGATAAGGATAACGCGGATGCGTCCGAACGAAATCCGCTACTGTCCAGAGAATGATTTGCGCTCACGATCGGCTCCAGATTCTCCAGACACTCCGCCAGGTAGTCCCCGGTAGTTTGAAAGATGTCCTCGACGACCTCCAGCTGATTATCACGAAAATACTCCATGGTGCTGCGCGAAGCGGCAGGCACAGCCTTCAGCAGAAGTGCGTGCCCATCCTGGTAGTTACGCCATGTATCCTTCAGGATTGAGATGCGGTGACGGACTTTAGCAGGAGTTAGGTTCGCCTTGCCAATCTTCCGGAAATTTTCAATCGTTCGTTCAATAGAACGTTGCACAGTACCTTGTCTCTCGATGAGATCAGCCATGGTGATGTACGGTACCGATCGGAGAAGTCACTCACGCACGAGATCCTACACGCACACGCACGATCCGGCTCGAAGAACCATCAACTTTGTTGAGAATTCACTCGTGATACTGCGACGCGGAACGCGAATGTTAGAAGCCGGTTCTGCCCAGCGCTGAGCACGCGGTGTGCGTTACGGGGATCTTGAAATCCCCTGTAGGATGGTGAGAATAAAGGTGATCGATAACACAAAAAAAAACAATGTTCAAGGTTAAATGACAAAAGGAAAACCAAGATATTTATTTTTGCCGAAGAACAGGCCGGGCGACGTGCGGTAGCGGTGTTCTTGACGGTGCGGAGGTCAATTCAAATAAGTTGTTTAAAACGGCTGCGACCCGATTCCTTCCGGTAATGATTGTTGCACTGAGGGTTCTATCGCGACAATTAGCTCGATCTTCGGCTGAAAATATGCCCTCGGAAAACACAAAACTCGGGGCCACGAGATCGTTTTGAGTAAGGTGCCCGCACGCCGCCGATACACTTAACACGGCGAACAACTAAAGTTTCGAAGCTCGATCGGAAGGAGCGTTCCGCTAGAGATGGTGGTCGCGTAACTATCGAAGAATTGTTACGAAAAACGAGAGTCACGTCTGGTTCGACCCACAACCATGCCTTGATCGGCGAGAACGTTACACCGAAGTCCACGAGCGATGAGATTCACACGACGTGGTGCTGAGACAGTTTTGAGAAGAAACGAATGAACTTCGGTGTTTCACGTGTCACGATTGGCGCTAGAATGAATTGACGGAGAACAGAGAGCGCGGATTCTAACGAACCGTCGCGAGACAAAGACGTGTCAAAAAAAATGG
>CABEGB010000608.1:0-86914 GCA_901521435.1 Crematogaster levior
ATATATGTATACAGTTTATATATTGACAGTATTAGAAATTGATTTGTTTTTTAAGAGAGAAATTTTTTAGTCGTTAAATGTTGATTTTGCATTAAAAATATTCTTTAGTCACTAAATGTTGATTTTGTACTAAATTTAAGTAATTGTTAATTGTAAGTTTTTAATTTTGGTTCGTACATTTGTTATGGCCTCCAGGGTACCATATTACCTACACATTATCTCATGTTACCATATTGGAGTATTTCTAAAAAATATATGTTTTTTCCAAATATATATTTTTTCTTTTAGTATTTTATTTAATCCACAATATAGTATCACAAACTAATGAAATAGAAAACTCTATGACATGTATTAATTGATTCTAAAATGTCTTATAATTTTTTTATTACACAAAAATGAATTAGGGAGCCACATTACCACTTTCTCCTCTATTATTTAAGTGCTTTACACGATAAGAATAAATGTGGTGCATATCTTAACCAAGGAAGTATAGAATTGCATCAATTTCAAATTGAAATAACTTTTGTTTGGGACTGTACAGCCAGAATATTCTTAATCTGTTCCTCTTTTTCTTTCTAGCAGAGTTGGGTAACTTCGTTTTTATTTTAATTAAATTAAGAGTTTAAAGTTAATGACTCACAAATAAACTAAGTTTAATTTAAAAGTTAACATTAAAAGTTACTCAAGCAAAAATTAACTCATTGTCAAATAAAAGTTAAAAATAAAATTAACTCATTAAAGTTAAAAGTTATTCACGCAAAACTATACATTTTTTTACATAATTAATATTTTAATTGTACATTTTAAATATATATAAAGTGATATAATAAAAAGATAGTTTTTTATATAAAAGAGATATAATGTTTTCCTCTTATATATAATAAACAAAAACGATTCACGAGCGTTACAAATACCAAATGGAATGTATCCGAAGCAATACGTTAACCACTTTTTATATCAATATAAAAAATATATAACAATATATACATAAGCTATAGATTTGTGAGCGCGCTAATAGAGTGAGTGCATTTCGACTGCACCCTTGGCTGTTATTAGACTTACTGATTAGCTTTAAGTATAGCACTTCTGTCCTGAAGTCCCTAATTTATATTTCGCAAGAACCCTAAAAATTTGCTATCCAACAATGAATCGATACATTCGACAAACGTACGAAATAAAATATTAGATTTATTACATATATTTTTTTAAATTTATTGCGATTATTCTTTAATACGACTTTAATATTATTTTAATTTGTATAAAAAAATTAATAAGAGTTAATGCAAAAATTAACTAATTTAAGTTAAAAATTAATATATTTAAAATTAACTAAGATTAACTTAAAAGTTATTAACTTCTTTCTTCTTATTTTCATTCTCCTTCCTATCTCTCTCTTTCTTTTGTTGCACTTCATATTTTTCTTAAACTTCTTTCTTCCATTTTCCTCCAAATAGATTCCACGAATACTTTCCTACTTTTCCTTATTTGTATTATTTTTCTATTTATGTATTTCTATTCCTCTGACTTATTTTTCAAATTTCTTGATTTTTATTTTTTTCTTGTTCTTTTTTTGTTAAAACTTCGCCTATATTCAGGGTCGAATAAATACTTGCAACAACGGTGCATATTTGCACACTGCGGTTGGTAACAGCAACAGCGTTACGCTCACGCGTAGCAACAAGAGCGATGCTCTTTTTACATGTTCCGCGTCCTAGCGCGCAGCAGATTTTCGATTGTCTGAGCAGTTAACGAAAAAGTCAGTATCGGTTCAACCACGAGACGTCTCGCGTGTTAATCCTTACGTAACGAAATCCTGCTTTACAAGCAGGAAAATAAGTTGAGTGATTTATAATTGTACAATAAGCACATAGTTGTCAGTGCCTCACAAGCACTTAAGTATTAGTGCCTCACAAGCACTTAAGTATTGGTGCTTCACAAGAAATATCAATTGTGTTAATCTTGTGTTAATGAATACAGTTGCATTTTATAGCAATTTGTGTTGTAAAACCTTATTCAATATAGTTGATATTACTAATTATGTACAATTTATCTTTAATTTCTTGCGGTATCCTCATAATTAACATAATCTTCTAATTAATATAATTAAATGGTTTGCCGAATTTAATTCAAGTAGAATATCTTATCATTCAATATTTTTTAAAGAAAAAGAATTATTATTACTATCAAACATTTTTCCTTTTCATTTTTTTCTGATACCTACAATATTTTCTTCTCTTTTATGTATTCTTCTTTACTTCTTTCTCCTTTTCCTGTATGTCCCGTGTACTTTTTCTTTCTTGCTCATTTTTCAAATTCCTTAGTTCCTTTCTCTTCTCTTCCTTCTCACTTTTGCTTTTCTTCTGAAACCTTTAATATTTTTCTTTCTTCTGTATTCTTCCTTATTAACCTCCTCTCTCCTCTTACTATACAGGGTGTCCGGAAAATCGCCCGAAATATTTCGGGACGTGATTCGGGATCTCAAAAGAAGAAAAAAAAGCTATATAAACATAGGTCCGGAAATAAGTCGTTTTCGAGTTATAGCCACTTTTATATTTAAAAAAAATTGTAATTTATAGTCCGCGTGGCATCCCTTTTTAAATTCTTATTTTTTAAATTTGCATTTCTTATTTTTTTTTTATTTTCAAATTGTATTATTTTTTTAATTAATAATTTTTATTTTTTAATTTTTTTTAAATTTTTGATATTTGTAAATACATTTGTGGCGGACAGTTTACACAGCCGCACATGCGCCGCTGCTCGGCGCAGCAAGCTGCCGAACGGTAGTTCGGGCGCCTCCGCCAGGTGGCTACGGACGGCGACTTTCTCGTGTCGAAGATTTAATACCGCCAGTTATAGCATTACCTTATATGGTAATGAAAGCGTTAAACATTACCATATATGGACTCGTAGCGATCTTCCACAAAGGATGATGTAATTTAGATTATGAGTCACTGATGACTCATCCGATGAATGATAAGATGAAGTCTCGAAGATGCGGCATCTCTTCGTGAATGGTAGTCATAACAATCTTCGATGCGGCAAATCTTTTGTAATATGATTCTCTCGCCGCGGCATCCCTTTGTGAGTCACGTTAAGATAGAATTTCGCTACTTCTTCCCACACACCGCAAGTACCCCTCTGTCTAGAAACTTTAGTATATAAGGCGTTCAGTTTCAGGGCGCAAGCCTTCTTCTTTCTGTTCTTTCTCGCCAGTCTTTTAAGTGTTAACGTCGTGTGTAAAAGGAAGAGACTCCCGTGGAACATTAGTTCTCGAGTTGGCTCGACCTTAGAAGTGATTCCAATAAACCCCTCTGCGGTCGTAATAAGACTTTATTTTACCTGTCATATACGAACGAACCCACAACATTATTTTTTAAATCAAGGATAAATATAAATAGGTAAATCGAATTAAATAAGGTGTTCAAAATGACCACCTTCAGCACAAATGCAGGCCCTTATTCTTCTATCAAAAGAATTCCGAACTCTTTGAAAAACATTTGGATCCGTTTTTATTTCTTGGAATCCACGTATTATTCTTTGTCTTAAGTCAGCAATATTATTGGGCGCATTTTTGTAAACAATTGACTTTACGTGACCCCATAGATAAAAATCAAGTGGATTCATGTCCGGTGATCTTGGGGGTCAGACAACCGGACTTCCACGCCCTATCCATCTCTGACCATAATTTCGATTCAAATAATCTCTGGCTACACGGCTAAAATGTGCAGGTGCACCGTCATGCATGAACCACATGTTTTGTCGTATTATTAAAGGGACGCTTTCAAGAAGGTTGACTATCTGTTCTCTAAGAAATCGTACATAATTCTGACCATTTAATCTCTCTTCAAAGAAATATGGCCCTATAAGTTCGTCACCAATAATACCCGCCCATACCGTGCAACTAAACTGTTGTTGATGCCTCCTTTGATCAATTACTTTAGGATTTTCTAAAGCCCATTTATGAAGGTTGTGATAGTTGAAAATTCCATTTCTATCAAAGCCTGCTTCATCAGTAAATAGAATATTTTCACAAAAATTCGGATTTTCATCTATTCTGTTTACAACCCATTGACAAAATTTCAAACGGGGACCATAATCTGCAACAGATAGGCTTTGAACTCGTTGCACGTGATATGGATACATTGAGTTTCTTGATAAAATGTCCCATATCGTTGATTTTGGTACTCCGATTTCATCCGAAACTGTTCTAACACTAGTAGCAGGGTTACGCTCAAATTGTTCAAGTACTTCTTCTTCCGTTACACCATCTACTCTAGGTCTGCCCTCACTTGTTCTCTTTTTTAATGTACCCAATTCTCTCAAGGTTCTATCTACATTTTGGAAAGATTCACTTCCCGGTACATATCGATTTGGAAAAGACTGGGCTTATATAATCTTCTTGCCTCGGTAGCATTACCTTGAGCAAGACCATACATAAGATGCATATCTGCTAATTCATTAAAACTCAAACGATCCATTGAATACAGATAGATTAGGTACAATCTCAAAGTACTTAGGTACTCAAGTACGATAGCGCCTGATGTGGCCTAAATAGGTCTCGTGCCGCATACACGCGCGCGCCGCGTACGTGAGCGCTCGGAGTGCCCGGTAGCGCGTGGTGGGGCAGGCCTTCGAGCTCGGGTTCGAGCAATTGTTTACAAACACCTTATTTAATTCGATTTACCTATTCATATTTATCCTTGATTTAAAAAATAATGTATTTACAAATATCAAAAATTAAAAAAAAATTAAAAAATAAAAATTATTAATTAAAAAAAAATAATACAATTTGAAAATAAAAAAAAATAAGAAATGCAAATTTAAAAAATAAGAATTTAAAAAGGGATGCCACGCGGACTATAAATTACGATTTTTTTTTTTAATATAAAAGTGGCTATAACTTGAAAACGACTTATTTCCGGACCTATGTTTATATAGTTTTTTTGGTAAATATTTCGTTTAACGGACCACCCTTCAATGACCTTGATCTTGACATATGTTGTCAAGGTCATCCTCCTGAGTGACCTTCTGAAGGTTTTAGCCGTCGCTCGTTTTTTATTAAAAAGTTATTAACACAAGAAGTTTGAAAAATTTGGTACTTATTTTGAATACACATTTACACATTTACCGCCAATGATCAATGAACAAAAGAACTTTCACCACAATGTGTGTGTATATGGCATTCCTACTATTGTTAATATTTCTATGACTTTGAAACGGAATCCGAAAGTAAACTAATATACGATAGATTTTCGTACAGATAACATTCTGATAATCTGTCTTAAAATGAAACCTCATTTCGCATTGAAAAGTATACGCGTGGAGGCAGTGTGTTCCGCCCCCCCTACGGGGGGGCTCCACTATCAAAAAACTACACACATAGGTGTGGGTGGAACTTGCTTCGCGTGGAAAGTTTCCGCGTGGAGGCAGTGTGTTCCGCCCCCCCTACGGGGGAGCTCCACTATCGAAAAACTACACACATAGGTGTGGGTGGAACTTGCTTTGCATGGAAACTTTCTACACGAAGCAAGTTCCACCCACACTTATGTGTGTAGTTTTTCGGTAGTGGAGCCCCCCCGTAGGGGGGCGGAACACACTGCCTCCACGCGTATACTTTTCAATGCGAAATGAGGTTTCATTTTAAGACAGATTATCAGAATGTTATCTGTACGAAAATCTATCGTATATTAGTTTACTTTCGGATTCCGTTTCAAAGTCATAGAAATATTAACAATAGTAGGAATGCCATATACACACACAATGTGGTGAAAGTTCTTTTGTTCATTGATCATTGGCGGTAAATGTGTAAATGTGTATTCGAAATAAGTGCCAAATTTTTCAAACTTCTTTTGTTCATAACTTTTTAACGAGCAGTGACCGACAGTTAAAACCTTCAGAAGGTCACTCAGGAGGATGACCTTGACAACATATGTCAAAGTTGGGGTGTGTGTGTGTGCGTGTGGATGTGTTCCAATTCGCTATTTTTCAAATCTTTTTTTGTTAATAATTTTTTAATAAAAAACGAGCGACGGCTAAAACCTCCAGAAGGTCACTCAGGAGGATGACCTTGACAACATATGTCAAGGTCAAGGTCATTGAAGGGTGGTCCGTTAAACGAAATATTTACCGTTTTTTTTTCTTCTTTTGAGGTCACAGTGGTCTTCAAGCATCGATAGGTATGATGAAAATGTAGCGAAAAATGGATTTCACAGCTTTATTTGTAAACATTCATAGACTTAAAAAATGCAAACCCGAAAATCGTAGCTGCTCATTTTCCCAAGATATCTTAAAATTACATTTTCTAGAATATTTGCAGAATATATACTTATGAAATATTATATTGGATTGTATTTAATAAGATGTATTATCATAAGTTATGTATATATATTACCATATATACTTAAACAAAATTACACAACTCTAATTAAATTAATCTACTATTTTTAGCTTACCCCAGGACCAACAACGTGGACGTAATAGTAGGATGATCCCATTTTTTTATTGTTTTTTTACTTTTTTTATTATTTTTTTAAATTTTATTTTTATTAAACAATAAACAATCAATACAATCATGACCGCGTATTACTAAATAGTAAGAATCAAACTTTAACTCGCCTTTTTACGGTCACACCAAGATCTTTGTTGGCCAATCAATAATCTGCGAAAATCGCAGTACACAATTAAACATAAGTTGCGCGTCGACACTGTCGCCCTTTTAAACGCAACCACAATCACCAACTTAAAATCAATTTGATTTCAAATGTTAGTGTTAATGGGGGGTCTTATTAATACTAACATTTGAAATCAAATTGATTTTAAGTTGGTGATTGTGGTTGCGTTTAAAAGGGCGACAGTGTCGACGCGCAACTTATGTTTAATTGTGTACTGCGATTTTCGCAGATTATTGATTGGCCAACAAAGATCTTGGTGTGACCGTAAAAAGGCGAGTTAAAGTTTGATTCTTACTATTTATTTTTATTATTTTTATTATTTTTTGTAAATTTTTTATTTTGGGTTATAATTTGCAATTTGTATTTTATTAAATTTTTAAAAATTAAAGAAAATAGAGTGATTTTTATTTATTTCCTCAATCTAAATATGCTGTGAAAAGAATGCAATAATTGCCTTTTTAAACCTCGTTGCATATGTGGAATCTTAAAGAACGTTTATTTTATATCGTTCCCAAAACTTTAAAAATTCTCTATGAATCGATTCACCAGCTTGTTCTGACCATAAGCCAAGCCCATTGTTATCTTGTAAGAACCGTAAACAATCTTTTATGTGGTTTAGAGCAACGTAAACTTTTAAAGTTTCAGAAATATCAAGATTTTTAAAAGCTTTATTTAACTTATAAATGTGATTATCTAAATTAGGACCAACTGTTTTCGTAGAAAAACAGCAGTTGACCACTTTGTCCATGGCTTTAAAAGCAGCAACAAAAGGAACTAGTCGCAAACTTCCAACATCCTCATAAATTTCTGGATCTAAAAGCTTATCTGCCTCTTTTAAAAGTTTTCTGCATGCGTTTCCTTTAAAAATTGCTCCATGGTAATTTTTTGGCATAACTTTCAATTTTTTTTGCCAGTTTAATGCCTTCTCTCGGGCCACAAGAGGAACTAAACCATCCCAAAACAAATGGTTGACAAATCCTTGTAAAATATGCAATTCAGGAATAACGCATTTTTGAATAACATAAATGTCATTAACTTTATTTAAAAGAGGAGCATTTATCGTGCTATGACATTGCTTAGCATATTTCTTATTTTTTCCTATAGAACAAAACTGCTCATAGTCCTTTTTCAAATCTCCATACGTTTTTAATCTTGTACATTCATTATTAGTTTCTGGATTTTGTGCATTACTGGATGCAACATCATTCTGCTTATTATTATTTAAATCTTGAAAATTTTTTAAATTTGTTAGTGTAACAAAACAATAAGGACAGGGATACATTGATGTTGCAGTTTGCTGACCGTTGATTATAAGCAAAAGTTTAAAGTCTGAAACAAATTTAAAGGGAATATTGTTAACATTGGTCAATTTAAATAAAAGTTCAATATTTTCATATGTTTCTTTTATGTGAGGTACAGCGCACAACATTATCAATCTGTGAACACTGGTTAGCTTACCTTTTTTACCAATGTTACCACCTTCGGAATATAGTTTTCTCTTTTTTTTCTCTCTTGTTGGCATATTAAAATCTTCTGAATCTGAATCTAGATCTGAATCATTTATAACACTGTCTAATTCAGAGGAATAGCTTTCTGGAAGTATGGTCATGCAAATTTTAAAAAACCTTGACCAGCATCAGCCATGACTTTAATAACGATATTGCCAATTAAATTTCGCTCTTTTATTATAGCTTCCACAGTTCCTCAGCATCTGCCCAAACAACAGGTCTTTTTTCTTTTATTGTTGCACCTTCACATTCAAATTCAAATATACCATCTTTGTATACATTTTCTAAAGTTTTTGATTTTTGAGAGATGTGTTTCGCATATGTTGGCACAGATTTTTTTCCGACATTACATCTTAAAAAATTAGTCAATTTTTTCATTTGATTAGATGATGCACCTGTATTAACTTGAAAATTATCTAAATTTTCTGCGGCGAAGATAACATCTTTTTTTGCTTTTGGATTCAGTACAAGTCTTACTTTTGAACCTTGAGTACTCAAATTCATTTTAATATTATCGAAGTGGCTACTGCTGCTGCTGAAATCGCTCTGCATATCAATTTTCTTTTTTAATATGGACATTACAACTTGATCTTGTTGCTTCTCTGGAAGTTTTTCTATAATGTTAATTATATTTTTGCGAGCTTCATTACAAGTATGTTTTTTACCTTTACCTATTTCTTGAAGACAAGTTTTACAAAGCTGAATCGATTTTTTTGATTTGTCACAGACTTCTGTTGTTGTTAATGAAAGCTGATCAATATTTAAAGATCCATAAAGTCCATTAGACCTATTAATTTGATTTGACAAATTTCGTACATGACCTTTACCTTTCTCATTTTTTATATGACCTATAAATCTTCCCGTTAAACATATGTAAACAATTACATGTATTGCTTTGGCTACGGGTCTCTTTTGGTAACTGCATGTCTTCATAATTTGGCATAATTTGTAAGGGCCTTTTAAAATTACCTTTCTCATGATCAAGAAGAGTAACATAGCATGTTCCACAAATGCTCAACGGAAATTTTTGATCGGATGTAGTAAAATTTTTATTTATCAAAATTCTAATAAGATTTGCAAGTTTTTCGCTTATAAGAAAAGATTCTGGCTTTTTCTTTCCGAAGACAATTTTTTTACCGCAAGGTGCACAAACTTTTCTTCTATTCTCCTCATGAGAACATTTATGACTCATTTTAGTTTAGAGTATTTAGCTGAATATAACAAGTAACTGAATAATTTTCAGTTTAATTGTATAGGTATGTACGCGCTGTTCGAAAATGCTAGCAGTACTTAATTACTACAGTTATATTTCGTATACGAGACACGAGATTTTGTACTCCGCTACCTAGCGGTGGCTGAAGAACTAAGACAATTTATGTATTCGTATTCATCGGTCGGTATTCATCGTAGTCCGATTTTATATTTAAGATTTTCAGATTTCATTTAATCAATAGATAATAATCGTATAGTGCCATTTCATTTTTTTTTTTTTTGGTGAATGAAATCTTAAAACAATTTTAAATATAAAATTAGATTACGAATACTGGCCTATATATGTATTCTCATATATTATTTATATGTATTTATGGGAATGCATATATGTATACAGGGTGTATCCGATCACCCGGAATCGGAACACACTACCAGATTAAGCGTTTTATCCCGAATCTATCGATCCTAATAATTTGTTGATCCGCAGCGTAGTCCATTAAAAAATCATTTTTTAAAATTAACGGATTTTAAGTAGTATGATGACAGTTTGCGAATTATATGACGTTGGCGCTGTCAAGAATTCGTACTTAAGCTTGAAATTGAAATGTGTCGATGTTCATGCTTATTGCCGTTCCTACTCCACATTTCATTCTTGTTTTGTCGTAGCGCGTGACGATTCCCAATTGTGTGAAAATGTCCCGCCAATTCGCGCAATTTCGAAATTTGCGCAGAATGAAACTGTCATCATACTACTTAAAATCCGTCAATTTAAAAAAATGATTTATTAATTAACTACGCTATGGATCAACAAATTATTAGAATCGATAGATTCGGGATAAAACGCTTAATCTGGTAGTGTGTTCCGATTCCGGGTGATCGGATACACCCTGTATATGGGAAATTCCATATCAAATTTTGAATCGGGGAATTGAACTACTTTACACGTAATTTGCAAATACTAGAAAATGTAATTTTAAGATATCTTGAAAAAATGAGCAGCTACGATTTCCGGGTTTGCATTTTTTAAGTCCATGAATGTTTACAAATAAAGCTGTGAAATCCGTTTTTCGCTACATTTTCATCATACCTATCGATGCTTGAAGACCACTGTGAGGTCCCGAATCACGTCCCGAAATATTTCGGGCGATTTTCCGGACACCCTGTATATCTTGTAATCTCCCTCTTTTTTCTTGTTCATTTTTCAAATTCTTTTCCTGTTTTTCCTCTTCCCTCTTAGTTTTTGCTTTCCTTTTAACAAGGAAACGTTCAGAAGTGTTCTTTTCCAATCTCTAAACTTTTAATATTACTACATGTAAACGCTCCGATTTAACGCTGAAGATATGATATCGATGTTATAACTACTGACGTTAGATGCCGTATAAACTCTTTTACGACAAATCGATTAGTAACTTCGTCGTAAAAGAGCCCACACACACACACTTACGCACAAACAAAGGTATAAAATACGATATACAAGGTTTACCAAAAGTATGGAAACCCCTAAATATTAATATAAAAACTACGCATTTTTGAGAAAAATGTTTCAAACAAAAGTTGTAGGGTTTCAAGTGCCATATTACATAACAATATCATGACCTTGAAGAGTATTGTCAATCATGTAAAAGTCACCTTAAAATTTTTTGGAAACCTATTTTTTATTGCATTTCTTGTCGCTAATTTAGAAAACTTTTCAAAACACTATAATAAAATATGTAAAATATATAATTTATAAAGTACTTTTCGAGTTATGGAGTTTGAAAATTATATGTCAATATCACTGGTATTAGCATTACTTAAAATGTCCTGCGTGGATGTGTACGATTGGTTATACCTCTCTGTGTGTGTGCGTGCGTGTGTATGTATGTATGTGTCACAGCACAGATAAGGACCCCACGGTCACTTCTGCAGTATTTACAATGACTCCAAACCCTTTCTGTTATGTGTGCGCGTATATTTGGACATTTTAGAATAAATGCTGAAAATGGTACCCATTAACTTCCTGACAGTATACCAATATTTGATAGAACGCTGAAATAGCTCTACGATTTAATTCAATAGGTATCAAGGCCGCTTTATCCCTTATTTACTGTTTTAATTTTGGGATGTTTTCAGGTTTTGTTTTATAAACCTTTACTCTTCAGGTAGCCCTACAAAAGTAATAATCAAGAGGAGATCCGGTGACCGAGGTGGCCAATCTTTTCTTCCTTTATCTCGGTTCCTACTTCCTATCCACCTTCGTAGGAAAACCTTATTTTAATAAAGGTTAATATTATACAGGGTGTCCGGAAACTCGCCACTTTTGGAGATGATTCAGAGTCCAAAAAGAAGCAACACAAGTTATATAAACATAGGTTCGGAAATTAATTGTTTCCAAGTTATAACCACTTTTATGTTAAAAAAATCGTAATTTAGTTTTCATAATCACAATCAAAATAATCATATTTCTGCATGGCTTTTAAACAAAAATAACTTTATTTCGAACTATTTAGGCGTTACTCAAGATGCACCACGTGGAGATATAGTTTGCTTGATATCCCTCTTTCAAAAATTTTTTTTACGATTAAACATTTTTATGAATTTATTTTCAAATTTTTAACTTTTTTTAATTTTTTGATATTTGTTAATACAATTACATTATTTTCAAACACAAGGATAAATTTAAACAAGTTTAAATAAAATGTTCAAAATGACCGCCTTCAGCGTGAATGCAGGCCCTTATTCTCCTATCAAAAGAATCCCGTACTCTTTGAAAAACATTTAGATTCCTTCTTATTTCTTCAAATCCATGAATTATTCTTTGTCTTAATTCATAAATATTCATAAAAATGTTTAATCGTAAAAAAATTTTTGAAAAAGGGATATCAAGCAAATTATATCTCCACGTGGTGTATCTTGAGTAACTCCTAAATAGTTCGAAATAAAGTTATTTTTGTTTAAAAGCCATGCAGAAATATGATTATTTTGATTGTGATTATGAAAACTAAATTACAATTTTTTTAACATAAAAGTGGTTATAACTTGGAAACAATTTATTTCCGGACCTATGTTTATATAACTTTTGTTGCTTCTTTTTGGACTCTGAATCATCTCCAGAAGTGGCGCAGGCGAGTTTCCAGACACCCTGTATAATAATAAAATTCGTGATCCTGTACCAAAATGAAGAGGAGTTCCATCATGCTGAAACCATATTTCTCCAAAAAATTTGGAAAAATATTTCATATAGCTAGAATTATTTAATTTACAAGTAATCTCTTGTACATTTGAGCATTAAGTTTTTTCTCTAAAAATAACGGTCCTATCAAATAACCATCTATCATACCGCACCATACATTTTGTTGAATCGCGCGCCTCCGCCGATGGAATCCCTTTAACTTCGCGACCAATCAGCGCAGTCGTGACACGCGAGCGTTTCTTGGCCAATGAGCGTCGCTCTATCGGCGACTCGCATGTGCGCATTATCGGTTCTTCCCTGTTAGCCACCAGTCTCGAAATGGATGGGACCTAGAGTAGTGCCGCCATTTTGTGGATCGTTTTTCTAAGCGCTAGCGGGAATTGCTGGATGTCCGAGAGATCACGCAAAGGAACTTTGGGACAGAGAAACTTCGGGAGTCTCTTTCATAGATTCTTGCCAGACTCATCACCTGAACTAAGGGAAGTCCATCCGAGGGTACGAGTTGTATTCCCGGAATCGAGTTATCCCGTCCGGCTATACCCTGTGGATCGTCTCGCACTCGCTAGTGACGTGCATTTGGTATCTCGGTTTCTTGCAAGCTCCCCAGTAGTTACTCTCGAGCTTGTGAGGGCAGACCGTGGATCTCTCTCTCACTCTGACTGGCTCCCCCCTTAGTACGCTCTCGAGTCGGTAAGTGCGCAGAACCTCTGCCTCTCTCGCTCTTCAGGCTCCCTTCAAGTACAGCTCGAGCCTGCAAGGGTGAACTGTCTGTCTCTCTCTTAAAGGCTCCCCCTGTTGTGAACGCTCGAGCCTGTAAGTGCGTATCATTTATTTCTTGATTGTCATAGAAGGCCCCACCTTTTTGTTGGTTGACGCTCGGGCCTTCAATTGCGGACGACCTTCTTAATTAGTTTATTATTTTCAGAAGCTCTTTATTTACCTTTTTTGTTTTAGTGACAATCGACCTAGATGATTCACATTAGCAGTGGATCTGAATAACTTAACGTTACACCTTCCACTCATCTAGAAGGTCCATTTTCATTTGGTTTTTTTTTTTAAATATAATTAAATTAAAGATTCACTGTTCAAATTCAGCTCTGGCTGCTGCGTGACAATTCGCGTTATTGTTTGAATTGGTTTAATAAAAGGAAGTTTGTACATAGTTTCGTTTTTACCATCCTGCCGCCTGCCTATCTCTTATACGAACCTCTCAACTTAACATTTGGTCCTTCGAGCCGGATACGGCGGGCGGTCGTCAGGATGAGAGTCAGTCATATAGATAGTCGTATCGAGCAACAACTAGTCCTTCAAGAATTAATAATTCACGCAGTAGATCATTTAACTAAAGTCGGTTATACTAATGTCACCAACCAAAGAATAAACGCGCGCTTAGCAGTATTAAAAAAAAATTGGGAGAAATTTTCGATTATTAACGACGCGATTATTCTCGCTGTCTCTAAGCTAAGCCATGAGAATAAATCTCTCATACAAAGTAATACTTATTTTTCTGAGAACCTGTTCACAAGCACTCATGAATCTTATATCGAGTCCTTGGAGAAGATGACTGCGTTGCTCGACCAGGATTCTGACAGTACTCATGAGAATCCGCCGTCGTCACAGAATTCTTCTGTGCCGGTATTCTTTCACCACGCGCGATTACTTCGTATAAACATCCCGAAATTCAACGGGTCGCCTTCGGATTGGCTTTCGTTTAAAGATATGTTTAGTTCTTTGGTTCTAGCCCATCCGACACTATCATCCGTCGAGAAACTGCAGTATCTAAAGACTAGTCTTGTGGGATCCGCCGCTCATCTTCTGAAAAACACGACGCTCACATCGGAAAATTTTCAGAAGGCATGGGACGCGCTCCTCTCTTTTTACGAAAACAAAAGGCTGCTGGTGAATTCAGCTCTGCATTCGTTGTTGAACCTTAAGCAAATGACAAAGGAATCAGCTCAAGAGATGGAGACTCTTTATACGAATATTATGCAGATCCATCGCACCCTCGAGACATTAAAACGGCCAGTGCAATATTATGACGACTTTTTTGTTTTTATAGCAACGTACAACGTTTGGATTCTGATTCGGTAAAGGCTTGGGAACACCATCTGGGCTCGTCCAAGGAACCGCTTACCTGGAGTCAATTCAACGAGTTTCTCATCACCAGGTTGCGCTCACTCCAAGCGTTTGAAAAATCGAGAGTCGGGAAAGCAGGGCATTCCGGAACTCATGGCGGAGCCAAGGCACATTATCAAGGGAAAAATAAGGATACGCACTCAAATAAGTCCAACTCATGCGTATTGTGTTCAGAAGCACATTATCTCAGCAACTGCCCTCAGTATAAATCAAAATCGGTCCATCAACGACTAGAGATCATCAAAAGGCACCGTTTGTGCTTCAACTGTCTCGGACTTCATTGGGTTTCCGCATGCCGGAATACTCGGCGCTGCCAAACCTGCGGGAAAGGACATCATTCAACAACTTATGAAAAGGAGCCGTCGAAAAAGGAGACGACTGATCCCGCCCCTTCGGCATCAAACACCACAGCATCGAGCGCAACGGATTCTCAGGTTCTTCACGCCTCTCATCAGCCTGACCAGGCGAATTCTGGTGTCCTCCTCGCGACAGCACAAGTCATCGTCATATCCCCTACTGGAGATACTTTAAAGATTCATGCACTCATTGATTCAGGCTCGGAAATTACGTTAGTAACGGAACGAGTCGTGCAGAGGCTCCATCTTCCTCGCATCTCATCGTCCATTCCACTTAGTGGACTAGGAGTTCAACGAGCCAACAAAACCAGAGGATTGACGCATTTCACTGTGCGTTCGCACTTCAATGACACGCAGTTCGCAATTTCGGCGCACATCCTTCCGCAGCTTACGGCTCCTCTTCCATCTACGGACTTCCAGAAAACGTTTTGGCCCTATCTCGACGGGATTATTTTAGCAGATTCCAATTATAAAAAGCCAGGACGAATTGACATGCTCTTGGGCGCGGATGTCTACAACCAAATCATCGAGGAAGGACTTATAAAGGGAGATATAACTCGCCGATAGCCCAACGCACGAGACTCGGGTGAATTATCTTTGGCCCTGGGCACTCAACCTCATTGTCGCTCAGTACAAGGCTATCACATCACAATCGATCGAGACCTCCACCAATTACTTCAACAATTTTGGGAACTGGAAGAGGTTTCTCCAATATCCTCCTCAACTTTATCCACTCCTGATCAAGAGTGTGAATCACATTTCAAAACAACTCACTCACGTGATCCGAGTGGACGATACATAGTCAGCCTGCCTTTCAAAAAATCTGCGACTGAACTCGGAGAGTCTCGCTCCCGAGCATTGCGGATAATGAATAGCCTAAGAAGAAGATTGAATTCGGATGCTGCGTACGCCATAGCGTACGAGGAATTCTTGAACGACTACGAGCGACTTGACCACATGAGACGAGTATCTGATTCGGAAATTGAGCCCGATATCACGTACTACCTGCCGCATCACGGAATAATTCGCACCAATAGTCTCACTACCAAACTGCGAGTTGTTTTTAATGGATCGAGTCGAATAACCAGGAGTTTCCATGAATGAACTGCTCCATACAGGAGCTAAATTGCAAACGGACGTTTTCGACGTGCTTCTATGGTTTCATCAGTTTCGATACGTCTTTTCGTGTGACATCGAAAAGATGTATCGACAAATCCAAGTGAGACCTGACGACTGGCGATTTCAACGCATCCTTTGGATCAATAGAGCCTCTGAAATTTCAACCTACCAACTGACTACGGTGACGTATGGGCTTTCTTGCGTCCCTTTTTTAGCTCTTCGCACCATCATCCAACTTGTGGAAGACGAAGGAGACAAATACCGTTAGCCATCGCGCCGTTAACACAAGAACGCTACGTCGACGATATATTCGGAGGTGCAGACTCGATACATCAGACGCAGCGAATTATTACCCAAGTAAATTCGCTCTGCAAGGCGGGTGGGTTTCCTCTCCAGAAATGGGCCACCAACGAGACGACCATTTTTAACGGCCTCTGCCTTGATCACCATGAGAAGCCGCCCTCAATTCTGTTTGACGAGTCAAGCGATATTCACATATTGGGATTGTGTTGGAATTCCACGACCGACGAGTTTCACTTCTCCGTTTCTGGATCTCAGCCTGCTACGGTAACGAAACGAATAGTTTTGTCTCTTATCGCCAAGATTTTCGATCCTCTAGGGTTGCTTAGCCCGGTGATAATAAACGCTAAGATCTTTATGCAAGAGCTCTGGTCCATGAAAATTGGCTGGGATGATCCAATTCCCATCTCGGCAGCTAAGAAGTGGATGCAATTCCAGGAGGATATGACCTACATCCCAACCTTGACGTTTCCTCGATGGTTAAACATCACCTCAGGACAACCATTTGAGATCCACGGATTTTGCGACGCTTCGCAATTAGCCATCTGTGCGGCTATCTATATCCGAGCATTCAATCCAGAGGGAAAAGGTCAATCTCAATTGATGTGCTCTAAAACCAAGGTCACCCTCCTTAAGAAAATGACGATCCCGCGCCTTGAGTTAACCGGGGTAGTAATGTTAACAAAGCTCGTATCCCGAGTGTTGACAATCTTACAAACTACACAAGTTCCTGTGATCATGTGGACTGATTCGTCAATCGTACTTGGATAAACAATCATCCTTCCCGCTGGAAGGATTTCGTACATAACCGAGTATGCTACATACACGAAGGCTTACCACAGGCCGTTTGAAAATTTGTTCCCGGTAAGGAAAATCCTGCGGACTGCGGAACTCGAGGCTTGACGCCGTCTCAACTTCAGCAACACGCGCTTTGGTGGGTTGGACCGCCATGGCTATCTGGAGAGAACTCCAGCTGGCCAACAGAGCCCACGGCCTTGACAATAAATGAGCCACTTGAAGAGCGGTCAACGCGGGTGTTCATTACCATCGACGACTCCAACCGTCCCTGGGACTTAGTTAAGAGATAGCTCGAGCCTCACTCGGTTGTTGCGAATAACCAGCATGTGTATCCGAGCTGTGACAAAATTTAAAGGATCCAGTACGACGCCAGTTACGACGCCAATTACTCCGTACGAGCTAGATTCCGCAAAATCTTATTGGGTCAAGCAAATTCAACAGGAGGCCTTCCCTCTAGAAATTAAAATGATCGCCGAAAGGAAAGCTTTGCCAACAACAAGCCCGCTTTTACGACTCACGCCGTTCCTCGACTCGAATGGATCCCTTAGAGTCGGCGGCCGCCTTCAATCGGCACCTCTTTCCTCATCTGTAAAACATCCGTTTATCCTTCCTCGGAAGTCAATACTAACATCATTAATAATTGCAGATGCACATCTTCGAACCTTGCATGGAGGCACCCAGGTCACTCTAGCTGCATTACGGACCGAGTATTGGATCATCGGCGGACGAGCACTCGTTCGATCTTATATCCTAAAATGCGTTTGTGCCCGCTACCGCCAGAAATGAGCGCAGCAAGATCATGGGGCAACTACCACCGGAAAGGGTTACTCCTTCTCGCCCTTTCCTGCATTCAGGCGTCGATTATGCTGGCCCATTCGTGCTGAAGACTTGGCACGGAAGAAATACCCGAACGTACAAGGGATATATCTCCTTGTTTGTGTGCCTTGCCACCTCCGCCGTGCACCTAGAAATTGTTACCGATTACTCAACAGACGCATTTCTCCGCATTCAAAAGATTTGTGGGCAGACGGGGCATCTGCGCCACTCTCCTTAGTGACTGCGGAACGAATTTTAAAGGAGCAGATTCGGAACTCAAGAGTTCCTTTCTCTCCTCGACTGAAGAAACCGACAAATTGGCAAATCTACTCGCAAAGGACGGAACTCAATGGCGGTTTATTCCCCCCAGCACTCCTCACTTCGGAGGAAAGTGGGAAGCCGGAGTGAAGTCTGTAAAATACCACCTGCGGCGAGTCATGGGAAATCAGCTGCTCACATATGAGGAAATGAACACACTCTTGGTGCAAATTGAGGACATCCTCAACTCTCGACCGTTATGCCCACTTAGGGAGGACCCTGAGGATTTCACCGCTCTGACTCCTGCTCATTTCCTCATTGGAGATACGCTAGCTACTATACCGCCACCATCTCTTATCGAGAACAAGGTCTCACACTTGTCTCAATGGCAGCTAATCAGACAAACCTTTGAAAGTTTCTGGAATCATTGGCAGAAAGACTATCTACAACGACATCTGTCGATATATAAATGGAACAGAACCTCGGATCAGATAAAACCAGGCACTCTGATTCTAGTGGTCGACGAGCGGTACCCACCTTCTAAATGGCCTCTGGGTAGAATTGTAGACACGCATCCAGGAAAGGATGGGCATGTACGCGTCGTCACTGTTCGGACGCAAACTTCCACCTTCAAACGGCCTATTGTCAAGGTCTGCCCGCTGCCAAGTTCGGCGTAACTACCTTACTTAATTATCAACATACGTTGACAAGGCGGGCGGAATGTTGAATCGCGCGCCTCCGCCGATGGAATCCCTTTAACTTCGCGACCAATCAGCGCAGTCGTGACACGCGAGCGTTTCTTGGCCAATGAGCGTCGCTCTATCGGCGACTCGCATGTGCGCATTATCGGTTCTTCCCTGTTAGCCACCAGTCTCGAAATGGATAGGACCTAGAGTAGTGCCGCCATTTTGTGGATCGTTTTTCTAAGCGCTAGCGGGAATTGCTGGATGTCCGAGAGATCATGCAAAGGAACTTTGGGACAGAGAAACTTCGGGAGTCTCTTTCATAGATTCTTGCCAGACGAGACTCATCACCTGAACTAAGGGAAGTCCATCCGAGGGTACGAGTTGTATTCCTGGAATCGAGTTATCCCGTCCGGCTATACCCTGTGGATCGTCTCGCACTCGCTAGTGACGTGCATTTGGTATCTCGGTTTCTTGCAAGCTCCCCAGTAGTTACTCTCGAGCTTGTGAGGGCAGACCGTGGATCTCTCTCTCACTCTGACCGGCTCCCCCCTTAGTACGCTCTCGAGTCGGTAAGTGCGCAGAACCTCTGCCTCTCTCGCTCTTCAGGTTCCCTTCAAGTACAGCTCGAGCCTGCAAGGATGAACTGTCTCTCTCTCTCTTAAAGGCTCCCCCTGTTGTGAACGTTCGAGCCTGTAAGTGCGTATCATTTATTTCTTGGTTGTCATAGAAGGAACGTCCGTCATTATCTTAGCACAATGTTTCCTGAGCGATAGGTAGGAGAGGAGCTATCGAATGGCCTCCTAGATCGCCTGACCTAACACCTCTCGACTACTTTCTGTGGGGTTACTTAAAAGAAAGAGTTTACAAAACAAAACCACAAAATCTGGATGAATTACGAAATCGGATTCTTCAGGAAGCTGCTCTTATCCCTCATAATTACATTCAAAATGTTTTATCTTTTTATCATCGGATAGCTTGTTGTCAAACAGTTGACACAACAGGTGCACATTTTGAACAATTGATATAAACCTCCCTACAATTGCCTTAGTTGATTATACACACACCCCGGTCTTGCACACGCACGCACGCACATACACACGCACACGCACGCACGCACGCACGCACAGCAGAGGGGGTTTGGAGTCGTTAACTACTGTGGAATTGACGAACCACGGGGTCCCTGTCTCTTCTGTGAAACACATTTGCACACACGCACACACACCCTCCGCTACTGCGAAATCTCAATGTTTAAATGATCATAACTCTGCGAAAAAAAATCGTAGAGACCTCGGCGACATCGCGTTGTTCTTGTCTCGAAAAGCTCTTTCGAACAAACCCTCACTCGATCCCATATTCCATTTAAGATTTTTTCGCCTCCCTTCCCCCCACCCCTCGGGGGTGTTAAAATAGGCGTTTTTGGTGTTATGTGGTAGATTGTGTGATACTATTGTAATCCCGTAAATTTCAATCCGATATCTCAAACCGTTCAGAAGTTATTTAGGTGTCCCGGTACTTTTTCCCCACCCTGTATGTATTGCGTGTGAGTCTCTCGTACCCAATTCGGATTTTCATTTGACCAGAAACGAAAATTTTGATTATTAACCTCTCCCGTTAACGTAAAGGTTGCCTCATCTGTGAAAACAATTTAATAAGGAAAGATAAGCCGAACATTTATTAGTTCCATCATTCTTGCACAGAAGCGTCTACGACGCTCGTCATCCCCAACTTCCAATTTTTGAATGTGTTGCATTTTGAATGGATAAAATTTATTTTTTTTTATGTTATAAAAATACACAGACATGGGAGCAATATCATGAGTTTTGGCTGCTTTATTAACAGACATATTCTCAAATGCCTGCAGAACATCAAGTTGTTTCTCTACATCAGTTGCAGACAACAGCCTACCTGACCTAGAGCGATTTCTTACGCTACCAATTTCTTGAAAATGTTGTATTGTTTTCAAAACAGTGGATTTACAAATTTGACGATTCGGATATATGTCATTAAATAACACTGGTCGACAAAATTCGGTCATAAAAAACTTCGGAGATGAAAGTAGCTAATCTTTGTCAATTTTGGGTCGCTGAATCCGAATCCGATAATGAAAATTTTTGATTGGCTCTGGTTTCCAAGAAATATGGCGTCAAAGTTGCAAAAAGCCTCGTTTTTGGCAATATTTCAGGAGGCATATCTTTTGACAGAGACTAGATAAAGGGTTCAATAATGGCTTAAAATAATGCTTATACCTTGCACTTTAAGATAAAAAATAGAAAATAATTAAATAAAAAAAAATCGCTTTAAATGGTCATTTGTTTGAACGCGTCTAAAACCTGGCTGACCCTGACAGGTCGGTAACTACTGCGCGCTATGCGCTCTAGAGCGCAACATTGGGTGAGCGGGATAACCGATTTAAATCGAGTGTTACAAACACAAAGATGTATTTTTATTTAATATAACGTCTCTATAATATGTTTTAGAGCTTGCAGATTATAATCTGCAAGCTCTAAAACATATTATAGAGACGTTATATTAAATAAAAATACATCTTTGTGTTTGTAACACTCGATTTAAATCGGTTATCCCGCTCACCCAATGTTGCGCTCTAGAGCGCATAGCGCGCAGTAGTTACCGACCTGTCAGGGTCAGCCAGGTTTTAGACGCGTTCAAACAAATGACCATTTAAAGCGATTTTTTTTTTATTTAATTATTTTCTATTTTTTATCTTAAAGTGCAAGGTATAAGCATTATTTTAAGCCATTATTGAACCCTTTATCTAGTCTCTGTCAAAAGATATGCCTCCTGAAATATTGCCAAAAACGAGGCTTTTTGCAACTTTGACGCCATATTTCTTGGAAACCAGAGCCAATCAAAAATTTTCATTATCGGATTCGGATTCAGCGACCCAAAATTGACAAAGATTAGCTACTTTCATCTCCGAAGTTTTTTATGACCGAATTTTGTCGACCAGTGTAATCGAACAACATCAGAAAACGTTATCCTATCCGCGCATCATTAAGATAGTAATTCTTTCACGCTTCGATAACTCGTTAGCCATTTTTATTCAAATAACTTTTAATTTATTAATTTAAAAACTGAAAAAACAAAAGTTCTCAGCACAAACTAGAGAGCGCTCTACTCCAGATGTTATTACCCGCATAATAGTACACAAAAAAGTAACACCAAAAATCCTGGTACTCGCATTTTATACCCTCTCAGAGATCCCCTCTATGATGAAGAGACAGGGGAGGGCGCGGCAGCGGGGACGAGAGAGTGTCAGGGTATTCGGTATACACTAACTCCACGCGGTATAGCTTGGGTAATGCCATGGAGGAGACCGAATTCCGTAAAACGAAAGTGGTCTTAATTCGTGGTATCTAATTGGGGGGGAATTCGTTGAAAAGAATAACTTTCAATCGATGGCCGCCATTTGTAAAATCGCTGCCTAACCTAAGTGTGGTCGATTTGGTCCATGGAGGAATACGTTCTATAAAAAAATATTTATTTTGAATGACGTAAAAGAATATTTTTTAAATATGTCTTTTGAATGATGGAATATATCTTTACAATGGGATTGCTGCAAGAAGCAACACTGAATTTAACAAAAAATGTCGCATCTCCGCCTGAGGCTAGTGGAAAGGTGGCTCGAATAGCCCTGAAACTGCTATTGCCGGTCCCAAGGATAAAGGAGGAAAGTTCGCGGGCTAGGCCAGCACCCTACCCGTGGTAAAAACTTGCATCTGCTAAAGAATCTGATGGAAGCCTCGGAAATGGACGGTCTAAAATGATAATGACTAGGCGATCAATTAGGAAAAAAAATAATTTATGGCAAAACAAACGTAAGGATAGCAACCTGGAACATAATGTCCTGGATACTAGAGATATATACTAGAGACCAAGAGATAATAACAGAAATAGCAGAGAAGAAGATCGCTGTATGTGCACTGCAGGAAACAAAAAAAAGGGAAAAGGAACGCGGCAGATGGAGAATATATGCTGATATACTCGGAACGGAGGAAAGAAGACCGGGCCAAAGAAGGAGTAGGTCTCCTTGTCCACCAAAGGCTCCAAACCTATATCCAAGACATAATGTACGTCAACGAAAGAATCATGAAAGTGCTAATAATTATATAATAATAATTAATAAGGGGGAGGATTACATCATCTGTCCCTCTTAATATCCTACAACTTTTGTCTGAAACATTTTTCCATATTTAAAACCGTTCCCGAGATCCAGGGATGGAACTTATCGGACTTTAGAGCTATATATTCCTATACTGCTAGCACAGTATAATAATTCCCAAATAATAATTCCCAATAAGTAGCGTGTTCATGGATGAGACAAATGAGACAAACGAGATAATAAATGATTTGTTCGTTCACTGGGATGTTAGTGTTAGTTAGTACTGCTCAATAATCAAAAAGCTATTCGTCGGAAATTGTGAAAAATTAAAATTAAATATTGTAATTTTGATCTCAGAGAGAGAAAATAGGGAATAATATAATATTATTCTCTACCATATCCTAAATTTAATAGAATTGAGTAGAAATAATTATTCTCTCTCTCTCTCTCTCCCCCTCTCCCTATCTATCTATCTTATTATTGTGTGAATTTCATCAGATTGCCGCATCTTATTATCATATATATAATATATACAATACCATATATATTTGATTATTTTTTTGGTATCGTTTTGACATCGTTTCATTATCTGTCGTTATAACTGCGGTAGTTGAAAGGTAAGAGGAGAGAAAAAGTGAATCTATTACTTATTGTTACACTGAAAGAAAAATGTATGATATTTGGAACTATAATGACATAGTATAATAATTATAATTAGGAATATCATTTTTTATAGTAAATATTACTATAATGTTGGTGATAATTACTATATGGACATAGTATAACTGACCCATGTAAATTTTTTACTAAAATATATAATTATTTTAACGAATAAAAATATAGTAAGATTACAATTTTATATAGTTAATACAATTGGAATATTTGGTAAATATTGGTACAGATAACTATATTAGATAACACACTTTACTATACGTTAATAATAACAAAAAAACAATGACAACAATGACAACTATAAATATTTGTTCACTTTGCTATATTTTGCATGTTTAATGAAACTATAAAAATATTCTAGTTTTAAGGCTTTTAAGGCTTGGTAACGATATAAAAATATGTTTGAGGCCAAAACTAAATATAGTTAGATTATAGTTATTCTAACCATTTTTTTTCTCTCGGTGTAACTGTGAGAAATTATTCATCAATTTAACATCAAATTAACATTGAATCAAATAAATTTAATGATGTGACGAGTAATTTTTTATTGGAAAGAACTTTAAAAAAATAATGGATTTCTAGAAATACTACATTCTTAGAAATTTCATAGTTTCCCCACATTAATTTTTGTAATCAAGAGGCTATCCTTGTACATTGAATTGTACACGCGCCAATTATAAGCAGCTGCGATATATTAAATTCGCATTAGTTTTGATGTAAAAAATTATTCGAATTATAGTTGTTTTTGATGTCAAAAAATGCTTAAAATCGAGCTAATCTCGACACTGAAAATTTTTTAAAACTGAGGCCGTGAATCTGAAAATCTCAAATTGATGTTGGATTTCTCTTTTTTCGATGACTACATTTCGATATCATTTCGACTTTTTATTTCTGGGTAATAGACTTTTCAATTAATAGTCTCATACTTTTGGTTGGTAATGGATTCAATACTTACCTTTCCATCTGGCATGATATATACGCCTACAATGTCAGAAATCTCTGTTTGACCAAATTTACCAATTTCGCCTTTTAATTTAAGCCCGGTGAATGTCTCGGAAATTTTCCAAAATTTTATATGTCCTGAGCCACTTGTCACTAAATATTCAGGTAACGATGGAGATATTGTTACGTTGTAAACATTCCGATTGTAAGATTTACATTTTAATGCTATTTCTGACTTCTGCCAATTCCAAAGAATAAGTGTATAATCTGGATCTCCTCCTTGCGATATCAGCAACAAACCATCCGTGCTGCAAAAATATGTAAATATATAAACCGAATATTTAAAATACAGCGATAAATGCAATCTGGCACTCTTGCAGCTTAATTTTTTGTGAAACCTGTATTTTAAATGGCAGTAGGACTTCATTGTACCATTATGTAAAATTGTCACGATATCCATTGAAGGCCATGTATAAATTATTATTGGAGGTTTAATACCATTTTCGCCAACAGCAATATGGTTAAATGTTGGATTTTTCTAGAGAAACAGAAGAATAATACTATGAGAAAGCATATTACACGTTTTTACATCAAGATGATTTTCACTTTGAGACAAATCTATTAAAATGTAATGAAAAAATTGGAGTTTATTTTCTCATTGCATCCTTTGTCAGGATTCTTTTGACATACAACTTTTTCTAAGTACAGTTACATTATAATAGATATAAATAAAGAATACCGTCACGTGGCCAATTCCACCGCCCGTATATCCTCTTCTAAACCACAGTTCGTTTGTTATAGTATTTAAGAAATGTAGAATATTACCAGAAACGAAAATGATGACACTCGGTTCTACCACGCAAAGATTAAAATATCTTTGACAGTCGTATGAAAACGAATGACTAATATTATCTAAGGAACATATGTATAGGTTTAATTATGAGCTCTTTATACATCCCACATTTCTAGTTTGTTAAATTCCCGTTAAATTCCATTTTGGAATAAAATCGACTATTCGAAAAGAATTAACAATCGAGGGAAGAAAGAAAGAAAGAAGTAATAACGAAGATTTCAAGAAGCAGCGTGATTAATGGCCAAAAAATGGAAATTAATGAAGAAAGCTTGATGAAGAACAAGAAGAAATTATTATATATATATATATATATATATGTATATCTCTTATCTCTATATATATCAATTTTTATGTACTGTAGATAATATTTGAAAATTTTTAATAACATTTTGAAAAATGCACTAAGATGAAGTGATGCGGGGGATGCATCACGGTTCAATTAATCAAAAAATAAATAAGTAAATAAATGTGTCGTCGTATGCATGTATCTGTGTGGATTGATTTGACAAGAATATAAATAATATGTGTTTTTATAATCTTCTAAATCTCTCAGCGAAAATAAAATCAAAGTGTAAGTCAATGTAAAAGACGAGTAACATAAATGTAAAATAAAACTTCTAAGAAGCAACAATTGGAACAGCAAAATGTAAAGAGGCGTTTACTTTTTGAAACACTTTTAATGTAAAAGAAAAGTAACAGAAACATAAACAAAACTTCTAAGAAGTGACAATAAGAACAGCGAAATGTAAAAGAGGTATTCTTTCTATAACGCTTAAAATTGTTACATTTTGCTATTTCAATTTACACTTTCTAAAAGTTCCGTTTACTTCCTAGAAGTTTCTGTTATTTTTTCTTTACATTTTCTCCTTACAATCTGATTTTTATTTTCACTAGGATTATTCTACACAACATTTTACAGAATATTTATATGATTCACAATATCAACAAACATTTGCGCGGCTCAAAAAGAAAAGAACAATCCAACAATTCTTTTTACAGTTGTACAACAAAGGATACTGAAACTGTAAAATGTTCATAGGCACGGTTCCATTCGTCACGCGTCTCGCTCCGGATATGTATTTATTCGAATCATAAGTCTTCTCTTGTACTCCGCCATCGTCTTTTTCCGCTTTCCACTTTTCTTCATCGTGAAACTCGTACTCGTGTTCCCACAACTTATCTTCTGACATTGCGTTTTATTGATATAAATGCATCCGTTTGTTTATATTGACTTCCAAAATACTACCTAGAAATCAGGTTCAGAGCGTTTGCTGCGTAGTGATACGCGCTTTGAGGAGGATAAGTTTCCATAGATACATAGATTCTGTTTATTCGATACGTTGTGCACATTTATATAAGACATTATAAGGGTGTTGTGCCGCGTATATATAGTCAACTCACATAGACATGAGACACACACATGTTCACGACGTAGTATGTGTTTCAAATACTAATAGAAGCGGAAGACTTGGCAACGGCGCATCAGTGTTCTCGGTGTAGCAGAATATGTATATAGCTACATTTGTTTTTTATCTTATCATAACATCGTAACATTATTTCAATACTCACTCGATGAGCAACAAAGCCAGCATCACGAATTACAAGTATACACATATATACTACATAAATGCGCTGTCGCGGTGTTGCCGTTGTTACTTGACCCATGTTATTCGTACGTCAAAACTACGTACATCGTCGACTTTGTATTAACTTTATACAAAAACTGTACGTGCCACATGCCTAAGATTTTGGGGGCACATTTGTATTGAGCTGCTTTATATTATATATATTTTTTAGAAAAATCTATAGTTTTAATTTTTTTTTACACTTGAAAAACATTACTTTTCTGTCGCCCGTCCTATGCTTTACGTGTTAAACTACGGAACTTTGATATTTAATATCTCAAAAACTACGCGTGTCGACTTTCTCAAATTTCATACAGATATAGTATTCTTATTATTGAATCAATTCTGAAAATTCATGAATGTTCACTCACTCCTGTTCACTCACTGCAGCCATCTTTGATTGATGGAAAGGGAAATTCTTACACACATACATTAAGATAAAAATGTTATTCAATAAAATAACGTTTGTAAACGAAGAAATAGACTTGTAAAATATCGACAACTCTCTTTTTGTTTGGGTAATCAACAAATAACCCATATACAATATATTGAATTAAATTAAAAACGAAACAAGAGAGAGTTATGTGATAGCTGCTGAAATAAATATTGAAATAAATATTCCCAGCAAACACAATATTACATGTAACGTACATGTTAGTTATAATTTCCTACTCAACATGTACGTTACATGTAACATTGTGTTTGGTGGGTTTATTTTTATGTATTAAGACCCTTGTACAATGCCAGGCAACAGGCACTAGGAGCATGGAACAGAAATAATGAATAACAAATTATCGTCTCTGATGTGCCTCGGGTGCACGATAGCGAATCAAGTTGTTTAATTATAAATGATACAAAATAGAAATCTTCGGTTTTATTTATTTTAATACTACAATTATTTAAAATATAAAAACTTGCGCAACATGACATTAATATTTCGGAAACATAACAAAATCGAAATTTTATAATTTAATATGATAATATATTTACAATCTACGTAGAAGATTACGTCCATACAACCTTCATATCTCCAGGGCGACGTCTATCTCCACAGTAGTAGAGCTCAAATAGCTCTCTAATAGAGATCCATACTATCTTCATAAATATAGCTTTTTACAAATTCATTACGTCCATTGAAGAACACTATGAATGCGTAATAAATTTATATGTTTCTAAAAAATTAATACACGTTTTATTAGCAACTTCAAATGTTCAGATTATTAAAAAAAAATACTTAATTAATTTTTAGATAATTTTTAAAAATATTTAAACATTTATAATATTACATATTTTATTTTAATTTAAATTTAATTTCTAATAAAACCTGAATTTCATATAAATATTCAATAATCAAATAATTCAATCATAAATAAAGTTTACAATATAAAAATAAATAATAATTCTTGGTGTCAAGATACAATATAATATACTGTATAATATACTATACTGTATGTACTTAATGTACTTAATGGATGTTTTGAATACATAGACGGTACGGAGCTTAACGGGAGTATGAGATCCGGTAAAGGGGGAGTAATTCAGACTAGTCAAATTTCTGCTAACTCCGGATAACTTCGGTGCTATTCAGATATATCCGACTTTCTGTATTGTGGTTAGCACACGGGCTAAGAATAGGAGGACGAAGCATAACGCAAGCGGGTGAGTTCGCGGGGAGGCCACCATGTTTGTCTCCATCTTTACACACATAAAATAGGCATGTCACGCGCGCGTGCGTGCGTGCGTGCGTGCGTGCGTGCGTGCGTGCGTGTGTGTGTGTGTGTGTGTGTGTGTGCCGCAGGTTTTAAGCCCATGGCACACGATGCTTTTTTGCTTGTTGGATTGTTTGCTGGTCTGCCGTAGTCAGGCTTTTCAAGACGCGTAATTTGTGAGAACCAACCGCAAATCAGTGTAGAACAGAAAGTTAACATGACAACAAAAATTTTGATTTCCAATTGGTTATGTTATTTACGCATTACGCGAAATACGTTCCATGTGACGGCACCCTCAGGTGCTATTTTTCTTGCGTGAATTTGTGCTTATTTATTGTGAGAGCCAATCAGGATGCAGCAGCCAGCCAGCAGAGTGACCAGGCAAGCAATCAAGGGTTGCGTTCATTTCCCACCTGAGTGCATTATAATACTAGAAGTACTATAGCATACGTGACATGTACTATAACAACTTTTAGTGTATAGTTATCCGGGGAATCTGAACCACAGATATCTATACTATATACTAGATCGCTAACTCCCATTGATTTTGTATATAAAATTGGTGCCCGAAAACTATGTAATATGGTGGTCACGCATGCGCGACGTTGGTAGAAAAGCAATATGGTAGATACCACAGATATCTATACTATACACTAGATCGCTAACTTGCGTCAAGTCATGGCCGCAGAATGTATGTACCACGGACTAAGGAATAGAGGGACGGAGCACAAGCTGTACCGGTGGGGCACGTTTGCGGCGGGGGGGGCCGCCATATTCGTTTAGTAATCACCACACATAGAACTCACTATTTGCGTACGTGTGAGAAATGAAAGTCAGATCCTGCGCACAATAAACAAAATAGAAATAGGAATAATTATTAAATATTATAAATAAGAAATTGGAATTATTTATTTTAAAAATAAAAAGAATAGAATAAATTAATGCGTGAATTAAGAAATAAGAATTGGAACTAATTAATATATTTTATTCTCTTGTTAGATGTAAAATAATTTCTCTTTTCAACAATAAACAACAATAACAACAATAACAACAATAATAAAACATAAAATCACCGCCTAACCTCTTTACGCTTGTCACTCGTTATGTCTCGTGGCACCACTACACGAGTGTAACCATGTCACAGACACAGGATCTCTGTGTGAGAATCGCTACATCAATATGGCGGAAAGCAGTCCCCCCCGCACGCTTGAGTTACCAACCCCTCTCGCCTAAACTAGGACTTTAGACTCGGTCCCTCTATTCCTTAGTCCGTGGTATGTACTAAATTTTCGCGCATGCATAACGTTGGTAGACAAACTCCACGTTTTGATTGGTTAACGTTATGTATAATATAGGTTATTACACCAGTATAATTTTCACACACATAAGTGGGAAACACAGGCTGCGTTCCGTTTCACGCACGAAACGCATGAATGTCCAATGCATGACATGAAGTGCAGAGCCCGTTCCGTTTCTGAAACACACTCCATGCGCGTCTAATAACGGAACAGACCTCATGCAGTTCATGCAGCATGTAAACATGGACGACGAAAGAGATTACTACCTACGAACGTGATCGAATGTGTCGAACAGTGGCCTAGTTTCCACCGAAGCACCTAATCTGGCGTAGAATCGAATTTGAGTCGATGGAAACACGCTAGATTAACTCATTTCACTCCCGTTTCTTCTTCACTCCTATTTCACTTCCAGTGGAAACAGCATAATAATTTGTTCTGCACCGAAGTAGAATCGGATTGAAGACTTCGGTGGAAACTAGGCCAGTGTTAAAGAACATTTTTTGTATATTTTTAACTCAGATCAATTTTTTGATCATTATCTCTTCTAAAAAATTGAAAAAATTACTTCTAAAAAATTGAAAAAATTGAAAAGTTCCAATTCTTTTTGGTAAAAAAAGAATTATATATTTGTAGCCTGCTGGAAAAATACGAATAAATAATGAATGAAGGTAAAAGTTATTAACGATCTAACCTATTTCTTCCCTATAAAAAAAAAACTTCTGAAAAATATATAAAGCCAGCGGCACACGATGCTATTTTATCTGCTGGATTGCTTGCGTGCGCCTGTGCTGGCAATATTTCTTTCTGTTAAACTGGAAATTATGTAATCTGTTGAGCACGCTGCTGACTGATCTGCTGAATTTCCGTGAAAATCCAGCAAATCCAGTCAGTAACATGACCAACAGATTACATAATTTTCAGTTTAACAGAAAGAAAGATTGCCAGCACAGGCGTACGCAAACAATCCAGCAGATAAAATAGCATCGTGTGCCGCTGGCTTAATATCGAGTGTGGAGGAAAATATTATTCATGTAACCATGTGTTTACAGTTTTACAAATTTAGATATCTTGTGTTCCTTTGTCCGCTCTTCGAGAGCTTTCGTAACTCTTTTAAATTTGTTTTCGTTATAGAGTTTATTGTTCGATATTACCGAAACTAAATAATTTAAATGTTTGATAGAATAATCCTGCAAAACAATTATACATTTAATATCATATGTAGAGAAGAATATTATTCATATATACATGTATATTTTATAGTACGAATATTACGAATTCAATACCTTCTCTTAATCTATTTCTTTTCAAGACAATCTTCCAATCAAACAAATTAGTTTACGACTTAACCCTAACCCTAACTAATTTCGCGTGATTTCGCGCTAAAATTTGTCAATGCATGAAGACCGCATGAACTGCCTCACCTCGGCTGCGTTCCGTTTCACGCATGATGCGCGCATAATCTATAGTATACGTAACGTGTACTATAGATAAATGCGCGCATATGCGTGAAACGGAACGCACCCCTCGTGAGGTGAGGCAGTTCATGCACTGATATATATGATATGGATAGGGCATAGCGGGAAATTTTTGTGAGTAATTGAAGCTGGTGGAATTTGGTCTACGTAAGATGGCGGCTCTATCGAAGACTATCGAAGACTAACGAATGACACCGAAGTGCCACGAAAAGAAGTGCCATCGCGGTAATTCCTTACTACTCGGTAGATACGAGACGCATTCGGGCTACTTCGGCTATCTCGTCGCCATCTTGGACCAAAATCCACCAGCTTCTATTGCTCACATGTCTAAGCTATATCTAAAGTACAGCGTGCCCTATCCATATCATATATATCAGTGCGTGTGCCGCAAGCTTAAGTCTTCGGCACACGATACGATTTTTCGTACTGGATTGCTTACGTGAGCCAATTAGGATTAAGCTTTAAGTCACTTGATCTAAAGCCTTCGGCACACGATACGATTTTTCGTACTGGATTGCTTACGTGAGCCAATTAGGATTAAGCTTTAAGTCACTTGATCTAAAATTCTGCATCCTTATTGGCTCACGTAAGCAATCCAGTACGAAAAATCGTATCGTGTGCCCATATATGTAATACTACTATATTGCCAACACTGCTGAAAAGCTGACGAAATCATCACGGGACAGACATATATCAACCTCTCACTCCCACAATTCGTGTACTTTGACGCAAATGCGCATGCTCGCGTTGAGCCAGCTTAAGGGCTATCGCACACAAAATGCATAGCGTTGCATAAACATAACATAAAACCGCTGGACCAATAAACACCTAGAAAAAATTCGCCATATTGATTTACATAAGATGCGCATTGGTCCAGCGGTCTTATGTTATGCGTATGTTCTGTTATGCATTTCGTGTGCGATGGGCTTAACCCTAATAAAATCGTGTAATTCTTGATACTTCTGTCAAAGTATAGAATACTGTGATTTTATTACTTTTATTTGTTATAAAAAGTTATAAAAAGTGATAAAAAAATAATAATAATGGTGCGATCGTGCTACAAGTGTAAAAGTAAAAGGCAAACAGGGCAAGCTAAAAATATTTCTTTGCACAAGTAAATTTAATAATGAGACAATAATGAGATTAAGTATACACGATCGTTCACACACAATAATTAAATTATTATTATTAGATTTCCAAAGAAAGCAGAAATACAAAAAAAATTGATTAAAGTTTGCGGATTGCAAAAAACAGATGATGTATCTCGTTTTTTTTATTTATACATTTTTTCTTATCATAATATTAATTCAATAAGTCGTATTATATAATAAACGCAACTTTTTTATATTACTTTCTGCCTTTACATATGCCTGTACGCATAGTTAGTAGACGCATGCGTTCAACGTTGAACGTTTGCGCATGTACAGTTCATGTACTTTGACACACATGCGCATGCGTACCGTATTTTCTATCTCGCTCCCTCAACGCTCATGCCGCTTATTGGGAAGATACGTGACTAGCAATATAGTAGTATTACATATATGCGTGTGCCGAAGGCTTAAAATTCTGCATCCTTATTGGCTCACGTAAGCAATCCAGTACGAAAAATCGTATCGTGTGCCGAAGGCTTTAAATTCTACTGCTTAAGGCCTAAACACAATGACAAAGCCAAAGCCAAAGAGCTTTTCTGATTGGTGAGCTTTCACTCGCTATCGCTATTCTCTGTTCCTATTGGTCGCGTTCAGCAGACGCAACTGTTGTACAACTGTTGAGTAATTCTTTTTAATGCGTCAACATGATTGGTCTAGATTTCGGGATCTAATAGAAAGGACCAATCATAGACATAGTAAGTATAGACTGAGCATCCTTTGTATAAGCGGTGATGCATACGATGAGAGAGAGAAAAGATATTAAGATGAGTTTCTCTCTCTTTTCAATGCCGAAGAGTGGGAGTGCCGATGAGGAGAAGTGCTCCCCACTCTCCGGCATTGAAAAGAGAGAGAAACTCATCTTAATATCTTTTCTCTCTCTCATCGTATGCATCACCGCTTATACCATAGACTTAATAGACGGAGCCTTTTACAAAAAACATGTGATAGGCGAACACTAACTTCGGAAAGTTTCGCCGGCGCGACTCGGAAATATTCGGCTGTGTTTCGCTGTATCACTACACAAAATCTATAGTATACGTGACGTAAACCATAGCGAAATATTACCGAGTTTAACCGAGTTTCACCGAGTTTAACCGAAGTTACTGTTCACCTACTGCGTTCCCCTTACGGCAAAGATCACTACCCCCCTTGCCCATTTAGGCAGCTTAGGCTCCGTCTATTAAGTCTATGGTATGCTCTGTTATGCATTTCGTGTGCGATGGGCTTAAATCGTGTCCGATCGACTCCAATCGTCATTTTTCGGCTCACGATATGCACACGTATATATAATTTGTCCCCGACCCTGCCTAGTCTGGTCGCCATGTTTGTTTCTCAATTTCTCGTATTACCATAGTACACGGACTAAGGAATAGAGGGACCATGAAGGAAGAGGGGAGGAGACTCAACTTCGTCGTGTACGAGCAGAAAATGCGATCCTGTTTTGGCCGATCAATTGGGAGGAAATCCGCTAACCGGAATAATTTTCTAATTCAGGTGCCATTTTTAAGCTATAGTTAACGTTGTGTATACTATAGATTTTTAGTATACATCATGAAGGAAGAGGGGAGGAGACTCAACTTCGTCGTGTACGAGCAGAAAATGCGATCCTGTTTTGGCCGATCAATTGGGAGGAAATGAAAAGGCTACTTTTCTTTTCCGATTTTTCTGTTTTAACACTACATCCACGAATACAACACGACATTTTTTCTATCAAAGATGCAGAATTAGGTTATATTGCAAATGGCACCCGAATTAGAAAGTTATTCCGGTCAGCAGATTTCCTCCCAATTGATCGGCCAAAACGGGATCGCTTTTTTTCACGGAGTTGAGTCTCCTCCCCTCTTCCTTCATGAGAGGGACCGAGTCTAAAGTTCTAGTTTAGGCGAGAGGGGATGGTAACTCAAGCGTGCGGGGGGGACTGCTTTCCGCCATATTGATGTAGCGATTCTCACACAGAGACAGTGATGCAAACTTGCAGACCGAAACAGCACGCTCGGTCGGTGGTGGGGATGGAGAGGGGATGACTTTCCGTGAATGCCAGCGCTCGCCGAGCCCACGGAAAGTCATCCCCTCTCCATCCCCACCACCGACCGAGCGTGCTGTTTCGGTCTGCAAGTTTGCATCACTGCACAGAGATTCTCTGTCTGTGACATGGTTACACTCGTGTAGTGGTGCCACGAGACATAACGAGTGACAAGCGTAAAGAGGTTAGGCGGTGATTTTATGTTTTATTATTGTTGTTATTGTTGTTTATTGTTGAAAAGAGAAATTATTTTACATCTAACAAGAGAATAAAATATATTAATTAGTTCCAATTCTTATTTCTTAATTCACGCATTAATTTATTCTATTCTTTTTATTTTTAAATAAATAATTCCAATTTCTTATTTATAATATTTAATAATTATTCCTATTTCTATTTTGTTTATTGTGCGCAGGATCTGACTTTCATTTCTCACACGTACGCAAATAGTGAGTTCTATGTGTAGTGATTACTAAACGAATATGGCGGCCCCCCCCGCCGCAAACGTGCCTCACCGGTACAGCTTGTGCTCCGTCCCTTTATTCCTTAGTCCGTGCCATAGTACCTTCATGTGCTGTAAACTGCAGCCAGTTATAAATGAGAGGTTATTTATCCTCATAATTGTGATCGACTTTAGTATATGTAGTTAAGTGCAATTGGAGCATCTATCGGCAACGTGATTGAATATTTTTATAGAGACTTTTGAGGCGTTTTTAACAACATGATTTGTTAATTCTGTGAAGATTTTCGAAGTTGTTATCGACAATATGATTCAGCGCCGTGAAGAGTTTTGATATTGCTATTTATCGAAAGCTCTTTTTCTTTTTTCATTCAAGCATTTAGAATTTTTTGAATGTCGCCAACGTGCCTGTAGTATTAATCAGATATTAATCGAATCAAATCGAAGAGAAATATCTGCTGGTATAAAACTTACAATACTTTAAAAAACGCAAATTTGCTATTTTTTGGCTTATAGCTCTTGTTGTTGCCGATAAAATGGATTTCGGCACTTTAATCTCTGTCGCACAGAAGAATGAGACGAAAAAACAGGTTAGTTTTCATTTTATTGATACGATATTTTATTTTTTTTTTACGATGATAAGAGTATAATAGACCTACATATTAGTTTATGATTCAGTTTAGATTAGATTCTTTTCATTTAAACTTCTAGACCATCCTCGTTAAAGTGTTATTTATTTTTTAACAGACTGTTCCATGTTACCAAACAAAGTTTACACCACCAAAGAAACATTCTAAACAATCTAAAATTCTTTCTGATAATATAAAGAAATTTCTAGCTCGGAAGGAAGAGGAAGAGAGACAGAAAGCCTTGGAAGAAAAAAGGAAAAAAGAAGTAAGTTCATAAAAAAGAAAATGTAAACAAGATTATTGTGATTGATGAAGAATTTATTTATAGTGTTGAATCTTCTCTCGCCATCCGTTGTGCCCACGTCAAGGAGCACAATGGGTGGCGAGAGCGGATGCAACACTATATTTTATGCTTTTTGCTTTTTTTTATATGATTATCAGTACAAATTATTAGATGGAAGAATAATCTTAAGTTTTAATTACATCATTTTTGTACTAAATATTTTTTACTTTGATAACATTTCACATTAGGATTTGTTTTCTTTGGAAAAGTCTTTATATTTGACTATTTATATTTAAAAAAATTTGTATAAGCACACCCACACACACACACACACACACACCTTGGCATATATATATCTTATATCTTTCTTTCTAAGAAACTCGGCTTGACAATATATAGTGATAGAACCATATTGTAATCTTTAATGATAAACAATAAACAGTTATATAGTATTATTTTAGTTTGGATAACTTTATAACATTACATTTTTTAAAAAAGAGAAGTAGATATAAACAATAATATTATAATATATTTGTTTTAATATTTTTTAGTTAAAATTATTTTAAAGATATTCATATACAGTACTGGACAAAATAAAGTACGCACCTCAAAAATTTTTGTATTTGTGTGAATAACTCGCTAGTCTTAACAGATAGAATAATGATGTATTCAGACGAAAAGAAGGTTTCTTTGTCTACTTTTAAATTCTGATTGGAAAAATTCCAAAAACTTTCAAAATCTTTTAATAATCAAGTTTGTTACATTTATTATCATATTTATCTAGGACAAAATAAAGTACGCACACGAGTATTTATTTATTTTTATTAGTACGACATATAAACCATCTGTCGGCGCAGCTAGTGTATATAAACAAATGAATAGTGTTATTATTCTGTTAGATATTGGTATTGTTAGAAGGAATAACATTAATTTTTCACCAATGGTCATGGAAACTAAACAAATTTCTGTACAAATTCGAAACTTGATAGTTAAAGACCGGCAGAAGGGACTCTCCAATAGAGAAATTGGTCGAAAGTACGAAGTAAGTGAAGCTGCAGTTAGGAAGATCTGGAAAAAGTTTCAGGAGTTCGGCACAGTAATGAATATGACCGGACGCGGTCGGAAGAGGAAGACAAATCCAGTTGAAGATCGCAGGATCATCCGAGAAACAAAGAAAAATCCAACTATTACTAGCCATGTGATCCGAGAAAATGTTCAGTTAAATATTTCTGAACGAACCGTGCGCAGGAAACTTCGTGAAGCTGGGCTGAAAAACAGTTTTGCTTTGCGTCGCCCTTTGATTCTGAAGGCCAATAAAATCAAACGTCTGGAATTTGCCAAGAAGTACGCCGACAAGCCAGTGGACTTTTGGAAGAAGGTCCTTTGGAGTGACGAAAGCAAGTTTGATCTCTTCGGTCATAAACAGCGACCGTGGGTTTGGTTAAAGCCGTGCGAAAAACTTTTAGATAAAAATGTTCAAAAGACGATCAAACATGGAGGAGGCAGTATTATAGTGTGGAGATGTTTTGCGTGGTCAGGTCTGGGAAATCTGGTTGATATCAATGGTATAATGACAGCAGACGTATACATTGATATTCTCAACGAAAATTTGGAGGAGTCTCTGCTAAAGGTTGGTCTGCAGGATGACTTTATCTTCCAACAAGACAATGAACATACATGCCGAAACATACTGCTCGTAAAACTACTGCTTTTTTCCGTGCATCACGAATTAAACTATTAGATTGGCCAGCGCAATCGCCAGACTTAAACCCCAGAAAATTTATGGTCCATTTTGGACCAAAAAGTTGATAAAGGCGATGTAACGAATAAGGTCAAGTTGCTTGAAGCTTTGAAAAAAGCGTGGGAAAATATTGACCAGCAGCACATTCAAAACCTCGTCGAGAGTATGCCTCGACGCTTGCAAGCGGTCATACAATCAAAAGCCGGCCATACAAAGTATTAGTTATATTGATTTTTAATTTACTTCTTTTTTCTTTATCTGCGTACTTTATTTTGTCCTAGATAAATATGATAATAAATGTAACAAACTTGATTATTAAAAGATTTTGAAAGTTTTTGGAATTTTTTCAATTAGAATTTAAAAGTAGACAAAGAAACCTTCTTTTCGTCTGAATACATCATTATTCTATCTGATAAGACTAGCGAGTTATTCACACAAATACAAAAATTTTTTAGGTGCGTACTTTATTTTGTCCAGTACTGTATTCTCTCTTTTACTTTCGCGCTGTTTTTGTTATTTACCAAGTTAGCTAATTTGAAGATTTAATTTGAGGTACCAAACTGATATCACGCTTTTATTTGCAATATTTACATACAATGTTTGTCATATTAAAATAATTAACAATATTTATATATTTATGGAAAATAATATAAAATTTACATAAAAAAAATTTTAGAAACATATATATTACTTTTATTAACTATATACTGCTCAGCAATAAAATTAATAAACAAATATTACATTCTTCTAGGCCATAAATTACTTAATAGTAAGAAATGTATCTAAAACGCCAAGCGGTCAGACCTGGATCTTTGCTGGCCAATTGACCAGCAAAGATCCTGGTCTGACCGCTTGGCGTTTTAGATACATTTTTTAAAATTAATAAAAGCCATATTAATAATAAATAAGTTAATATTATAATAAAAAAATTAATATTACCTACAAATTAATTACTTTTCTAAATAATACATTAAATAATACATATAAACAATAAATGAAGGATATTTGAATTCATAATGCTTAAAACTTAGTCAAAGTCAAATTTACGATGTCAAAACGAGAAATGATGGCAAAAAGATGGTAAAGTGATGGCAATTTGTTTGTAAAACGTCCCATACCTTGGTGACTTATTTGATGTTTATTTTATGTCAAAACAATTGCCTTCTACAATAATGAATTTTTCATCTTCTGCTTAACTGTTAATCAAAGGTTATTGGACTCCTTATCTTTTTGTAATGTGATGAACTGAGAGGAAGATTTAAAAGATTTGTATTAGTATTGTTACTATTAAATTGATATTATGCTATTCAGTTTAATTCTTCATATTTCTTCATATTTCGTACATTTTTTAACTTTGAACTGATTTCTATTGTCCGTTAGTAACAGCGTTAAGGGGGGAATATCATTTAGGAGGCCAAAAAATGCATGATTTTTGGGAATTTTTTTTTCAGTTATAATAAAAGTTATCACTTTAAAACTTTAGAGTTATTTTATTTCATATCTAAGATATATAAAATAATTTTTATATAAAAAAATATTAATATTTTCTTTAACAAATAAAGCGATGTTTTTGGCACTTTGCCACTGGCAGTTGCCCGCTGTGTACAGGATAGCGGCCGTTTTATATATTTGAAATCAAAAAACTAAAGTTTTTCTTGAATTTTATATAATTACCTTCTAAGTGAACTAAAAAAAATTAAAGAAAACCAAAAAATAAAAAATTTATATTACTTAGAAATAAAAATTGCAATTTTCACGAAAAAATTCTGACATTTTATTGCAAAAAAAATAGTGTAATTTAACTTTTTACAAAATCATTTTAGTTCACTTAGAAGAGGTACTAATTAGTTATAAAACAAGCCAAGTTTCAGTTCAATCGGTTAATTAAAACTTTTTTAATCGTGTAAACAAACTTGAAAAATGTTGTTTTGAGAAAATCGCGTTTAAAGTTTTCAGAAGAAGCGGAGCACGCCGCGTGTTCGTATATCTATTCGACGCACGAAGCTTGTAATTCGTAAAATACTTTGAATTTTGATCTGAAATTTTAAGGAGATATTCTCTGATATAGTTACTGTTGATTAAGATATTTTTTGAAAAATCGATTTTTTTGACCCTCTAAATGATATTCCCCCCTTAATCCGCTGTAATTTGGCACTTTATTACATTTATTATTTGAAACAGTTACGACATTTATACTTATCTTTTTCTATATTATCATAAATATTATTCTATATTATTATCGAAGAAAAGACAGAATCGATTTTAATTAACCTCAAGCTGTTAAAAAAGTGAAAAACCGGATGTAAATTATGTATTGAATAGAAGACAGACAAAATAAAGATAAAAATATTTGATTGATATTTGAAAAAATTATACTGTATTTACACTTATTGATTATTATCAGAATCAGTTACGACTTCTTAAAATTTATTCTTTATTTTGTTTGCTCTAGAGATGTTTTTCTTTAATATTTATAAGATTGTTGCAAAGAAAATCACCTTAGGTTGAGTTAATTAAGACATTCCGGATAATCGGGAGATCCCAGATTTGAACTCTAACTGAGGTGTTTTTTGTAACATATTCTTTGTAATGTCGTGAAATAGGGGAGATATATATTATAGTATCACGGTATTATTAGTTGATAATTAATTTGTGTTTGTACATTTCTAGCTTTGAATTAAAATTTCGTCTGACCGAGAGTAGCATAAAAATGCGCTAAAAGCTAAAATCCGCTAAAAGCGTGTTTACATAAATTTTCACAAAAATTATATTATTTGGCACAAATATCCAGCTTGACTGTAAAAAAATAGCACTGTATTTACATTTATTAATTATTAGAGTCACGATATCTTATTATATCTTAATATTTAGTAAAAATTATATAAAGTTTTTTATTCAAATTAACTAATGGCTGAGATCAAACATATTTTTATTGCTTAGTATTGCTTAGTATTAAAAAATTGCAACATTACATTATAAAATTTTGAAGCAATACAGCAACTATGTATAATTTTTTCTTTACACAAATTTACACGTCATTATTCTGTGCATAAAAGTATTAATTAAGGTACACTTGCCAAAAACAAATCTAAGAAATATTTTATTTTATATTAAAATGTGTTAGAATAAAGTATAATATATCTTGTAAACTATTGATTTTTTGACAACTTGATTTTAATACTTTTTTATATGCAGATTAACGAGAGAAAAATCATAAAAAAATCATATACATACCATAATTCTATTCTTAAAAAATCTATATTTTAAAAAGAATTATGTTGATTTTCATCTGACCTTAAGTCGACATCTCAAGGCCAAACCAAAGTCACTATTGTATATCTCCCTTTACATACTTTTATTTAAAAAGTTTAGTGTAAAATTTTGTATATTTTCGCAATTTATCTGTCAAGATTAAATAAATCACTCTGTATAGAAATTCATTGCAATTCTCTATCATCTTTTTTTCATTTTTGATAGAAAATCCATGCAGAATTGTGTAATGATTCGACAGAAAACACGTGAGTGGGAGAGGAAGGAAACTCCTCTTTCCGAAAGAAACTGATCTGAAACCTAATCTAATTTATTTTGAAAATAGATATGAGTTATATAGGTCAGTTTTTTAGGGATGTAGAGGATTTTCTGTGGAGTCATACAATTCCCCACGGATTTCTAACTTTCAACGCGTTACCATATGCGTAGTTACTATTTTCTATAGTAATTCATGCGGAAATAAAAATGCAGTCTTACAAGCATCGGTCAGTTACTATCTTTAATTTTTTATAACTTCGTTATAAAATAAACAAGCAATGACTAAAGTTTATTGTAAGTTAGTCCTTGACAATATATATGTCAAGATTGAAATCGCTCTTGATCTTAACATTTATTAAACATTGTTTTATTTTATACAATAGGATGCTTGTATTTGACGCTTTTTCTCGAAAACAGTATTATTTACCAAATATCTAACAAATTATTCTTGATTTTTTCAGAATCTTTTATCTTTACGAGATCAGAAAACTCAGAATCGAATAAACAAACATTTGAAAGTGTGTAAAGCAGCGAACAAGTCAGTAATTGAGGATGCTATTGACAATGAAAATACAGCTATTACTATCGCAGGTAATACCATGTGACTTTACATATAAATAATCTTTTTTCAAGGATTAAAGAAATAAGATTTGTTTTATATTTTTGTCCAAAATATAAATATAGTTACATATTATTGGAAAAGGGGGTAAGTTCGAAATAAAATGTAAAAATAAAGTTCCAAACAAAAAACCGAGAGATTTTTATTTTATTTATCTTTATTATTTTTTTTATATATAACCTTTTAAATATAATTGAAAAATTATAACATAGTGCTGTTAAGTACCAAAGTATTATTAATATAGTATTAAAGCAACGAAATGTGTAAATAGATCTGTATTGCAATTTACAAAATTAGTAAAAGTATAAAAGTATAATGAAATACAAGGCAACAAACTAATGAGAGATATGCAATAAATAATTTATTATAGTTTATACAATAACTTAAACTTAAACTTAATATCTTGATTATCAGCAGAAAAATTTATCCATAATGGGCAACATTTTTGCCCACAGGTTATAATATATACGAGTAATACAGTACATTATTTATCCGCCATCACAAATCGAAGCAGAATAATTTCACAGCGGATTTACACGTCGATGGATGCTTTAAGGTCAGCCATATCTTGAAGTAATCTAGATGACTCATAAGTATGAAGTTTGTGCTACAGCTATTCTCGATTGTTATAATATCTGTGAACTTTTTTCGAAGATATAGAGCAGTGATTTTATATATATATTTTTTATATTGATGCAAGCCATAAATGCATGTTGCTTTATTACTAAATTTCTCCTTTTCTGCAAACAAGATTATTTTTAATGCACATTTTAATGTTCATATCTTACAAATCTTTTTTATAATTTTGTTAAATTATTTATATATTCTATTTTTTTGTTCTATATTTAATTATTTATTTGAATGATGTTAAACAATATTAAATGTAATATACATGATATTAACAATGTGATAATAATTATAATGAGGTAAAATAAATAATATACATAATATTATGTATAATGTAATAATTATAATGAGGTAAAAGATGATTTAGCTTAGATTATATGTGATATTGTTCTATTATTTTTCTACAACTAAAATGACTTTCTTTTAATTTTTCGTATCTTCTCTTATTGTGTCTTTTATTTATTCATATTTTTTTAAATCATTTTATGATACTTTATTAATATTGGGAGTTTTTTTGTCTATAAAATAAATTTTTGTGCTTGGTACTTGGAACTTTATTTTTATGTATTGTAGTTGTAAAATGATATTACTGATTGCTCGAGATGTATTCTCAAAACATTGTAGTAATTTACATTATGGTAATTGATTATACGAAGTCGTGGTTTATACAATATAAAGTCATTCTATGAATTAGTTATATAAAATCAAATTATTACTACAGGTCCATCTCAACCTGATGAAGACGATTATGGATACGAATCCCAAACAGCTTCTGCATTGTACAATCAATTTATGAGTAAATATAACAGTTTACCTCCAGAAAAGCCCATTTTTAGTACTAATGAAGCAAGAACAGTGAAGGATATCGCAACGACAAAGGTATATTCTTTATGAAAAACGTATTTTATACTCTTTATTGAAGAAAAATGTTCGAGTAAATTACATGATGTAATGTAAACGAAATTGAAATATGATTTCCTGAAACAGATTACCAACATTTATAGAGTCACATTCTGTTCAAACTGCAAAATGTTACAAGACATTTTACTATTATTACACTAACATATTACTATTATTATACTAAGATTTGATATTTTAATTTCGAAAAAATGAAAATACTTTATATACATAAATATATATATATATATATATATATATATATATATATATATATATATATATATATAATAATTTTATTTTTTATTTCATAGTTTTTATTTTGTCACACCTTCTCTCCTTCCCTCCTTCCCTCTTTGTCCTCCTCTCTTTCTCCCCGTCTCTCTCCCTCATATAAAAAGAAATAGATTTTTTTATTAATGGGAAAAAGCACTAAATATAATACGCTATTATGATACTTTATATGATTAAATGTTATTTTATGTGTTATAGGATAGAGTAAAACAAGCTTTAAAACAAGAACTCGAAGAAAATAGCGGACATAGAAAAAAGAAAAAATCTGTTTTGAATATAAAAGAAATTGAAGTTGATGAAAAAGTGGAGAAAAATGATAAAGAAGTTAAAGACAAAATCAAAGAAGACAAAAATGAAAAACCCAAGGTAAAGAGAAAATCACTGCCACCGCCTATGGGTTTTGCGGAACTTTTGAAACTTTTGCGGAACTTTTGAAACTCGCCGAAGTAAAGCAACATGAACCCGTAGTTATAGAAGTTAAACCAAAAATCGAAAATGAGCGACCGATGACAAAGCGTCAAAAGATGGAATACATACAGGAAAAAGAAAGAAAAGAACAACGTGAAAAGAAAGATTCAGATGCTAATAAAAAAACAAGCATTACAAGTACAGCCAGTAAAATACAACTTGATAAAATGCAATTAAAGGTTCCCAAGGCTAGTGAAAAATCTGTAATCTCAAATTCAACGTCGAATAAAAATACTTCCAAAGTTGAAACAACCATTTCTAAACAAGTTACTGATAAATCTGACAAACATAATATCGAAAAATCAAATTTAAACAAAAACTCATCGAAAAATGAATTATTAGAAGAACGGAAGAAATTGGAAGCTGAGAGAAAACAACTGGAGGAAATGCGACGCGCTATCGAGGAAGAAAAGAGAAAATTGGCGCAAAATAAAAATAAATTGGAAGATATGAAATCTCAGCCCTCTAAATTAAATCTGATTAAACCTAAAACTATAAATAAGCAATTATCCAAGGATATTAAGCCACAGCAAAAAAAATCCCCACCTTCGGATTTAAAATTGCAATCCTCATTAGCTAATAAACCAAAACAATTTCTGCCACTCGATGTTAGACTTTCGAAATCAAAGTCAGTTGTTAAAAAAGCATCTAATAAAAGTAAGATTATGTATAATTATAGAAGAACTTTTTTTTTATATTTGATTTAAAAATCAAATAATCGATTTTGGTATGATGGAAGAATTTTTATTATTTTGATTTAAAAATCAATATAATCATTTGAAATATATTTAATTTTGCAGGACGCATTTGTGATAATGAAGACGATTCAGATTTGACTGACTTCATAGATGATGGGCCAGAGGATAATGACGAAGATTATAGTAAGCATATTAGTGAAATATTTGGCTATGACAAGAATAAGTATAAAAATATTGATGATGAAGATGATACTGCTATGGAAAGTAATTTTGCACAACAATTAAAGGAAGAATACATTTCTTCAAAAATAGGTATTTATTTCTCAAATATTTTTGTAAGATATGTGTTAATCATATGAATAGCTTGTTAATATTAACACTAAACACTTATAGGATACATGGAAGATTTAGAAGATATGCGTATGGAAGCATTAGAGAAAAAGAGAAAAACTATTTTGAAGAAGAGAACTAAGAAATAGTATAAATTATTTCAGCTTTGTACATATTTATATCTTATTTTTTTCAGGATAATAATTATTAATATTTATTGGATAAATAATTAAGTAAGAATGTATATAAAAACGTTAATTTTATTCCTACTAAAGCTTAAAAAGCATTTTTACATTTTCTTCTTTTCGTGTCCTTTCTTCTAATGTATAAAAAAAAATTACTCGTATTTAATTTATTACTTAATTTGTGTTGAGAAAGATCATTATATGTATACATCCCAGATAGCACAGAAAATTCGAAAAGAATTCTTTTTTGGTCCCCGATTTACAAAATGAATTCTTTTTCCATCCCATTTCTGTTCTAAAAGTATTTTCAGCATTCCAAAAGACTTCACTTTTATGTCACCATTTGTGAGTTCTTTTTTAGATTCAAAAAGGATTCCTTTTCGAGTCCATAAGAATTCGCAATGAAAAGGAATTCTTTTTTAGTTCATTTCGAACAGATTACGCGAATTCGAAAAGAACTCAAGAAAGTGAATTCTTTTTGAAATCAAAAGGATCAGTTGTGCTATCTGGGATTGTACGTATATTGTACATATTATAAACAAATAATAATAGGATGGTATAGATTTGTTCGTTTTCGCTATATTAGAACTGAACTATACTAGAACAAGTACAGTACTAGTTTACATCAGTGCAAAAAAATAGTTTACAAAAGTGCAATAAAAAATAAAAGAACGTCAGAGTACAATAAGCAACATGACAAATCACGTTACATTATTTGATTCCTCGGATGAAAATGATTTTATTGTAATGATCACTATTAAAATTGATCTAGACGAAGACGATGATTGTAATGTACAATTAAACTTTTTAAAAAAAGGTAAAAAAAAGGTGCTAAGTCCGCGTCAAAAGTATCTTTGCAAAATAGTATAGTATTATTAACTCTAAAAAACTATTTAAAAACCTATTTCCAAAAGAGTGTGATTTTAATCTACACACATAAGTTACTTTAATCTAAACAAAATAGTTTATTTTAAACCATAAAAAAACTATAATTTATTTAATTATACATTTTACAAAAATAATGATATCAACAAATTGTGCTAAGTAAAAATAAAAATTTAAAACAATATTTTAATAAAAAATGATACAAAACAATGTAAAAAATAATTTTAATTTTTTAAATTATATCCTACTAAAATACTGATATCGAGAAATTATGCTATTTAAAAATAAAAATTTAATATTTTAACAAAAAATTATACATAATTGTTTTAATTAAAAAAAATTATGGTATTGCCCCAACTTAATAAAACTTTTTGAAATAAAATATATAAAAAAATATATAATATAATATAGTATATTCAACAATAAACAATTAATATATTCGTGACCGCGTATTACTAAATAGTAAGAATTGAAACTTTGATTCGCCTCGGTAGTCGAATTGGTATGACACCCGCACGGAATGGGGGAGTTCCAGGTTCGAATCCTGGCTGAGGTAATATTTTTCGCAATAAATTATTTAAATGTAGGGGATGGGGGGTATGATTAACACCAACATTTGAAATCAAATTGATTTTAAGTTGGTGATTGTGGTTGCGTTTAAAGGGCGACAGTGTCGACGCGCAACTTATGTTTAATTGTGTACTGCGATAGCGCAGATCCTTGATTGGCCAAAAAGATCTTGGCGCGACCGTAAAAAAGGCGAATCAAAGTTTCAATTCTTACTATTTAATATAGTTTTGAAAGTTTAATTTAAAAAAAAAAACAAATAATGTAAAAATATAAAATTAAAAATTATTTACAAAAAATTAAAAATTAAAAATTAATGGAAAAATATAAAAATGTATATAAAAATTAAAAATTAATATAAAAATAAAAAATTTAATTAAAAGACTTTACTTACCGCATTGTTTCTTGTTATTAATATATCATATGTGGTAATACGTTAGTTATAAATATTCTCTAATATATATGGTGACAGTTTTCTCAAAGTTATCCTGATCTTTCTCAAAGATAGCCCATTCCAAATGCAAGTTTGGTTTTTTAAGATGATACACCATCTCGAATCTTTTCTGTGTTATCTTCTTCCAGCGATTCCAAACCAAATAGTGCACATAACTGTAACATAAAGTACTATTATTAAACAAAATAAAATGTAATACATACAAGATGAAAATGCTGAGAGACAAGATAGGATGCAGTAAGCAATCAACATTTCTTACTGCATTATTTCTTGCTACTCAACTATTTTCATATCTTGTATATAAAAGAAACCATTTTTATGTCCTGTAAATAAAAGAAGATATTAAAATAATAAAATAATAAACTATAAAATTGAATACTTTTTTGCTTACCTCACAATTTTAATTATACTTTTTGAATTATAAAATACTATTATTAAATATTTTAAAATGAAATGTAATGCATACTGAATGAAGATGCTGAGAGACAAGATAGAATGCAGTAAGCAATCAACATTACTTATCGCATTGTTTCTTGCTACACAACCATTTTCATATCCCATATATTTATAGGATGATACACCATCTCGAATATACATCTCGAATCTTTTCTGTATTTCCCTTTCAGCGATTCCAAACTATAAAAAATAGAAATCATTCTTATCATATAGCACAATTTTAGTAATATAAAATACTATTATTAAATATTTTAAAATCAAAATGAAATATAATGCATACAGGGTGAAAATGCTGAGAGACTGATGGCTGGTTTATGCTTCGGTCTTAATCTTAAGAGTTGATAACGTAGAATGCTATAGGGGCGTTTATACTTCCCTAGTATGGGAACTCTAAACGCCCCTATGGCATTCTACGTTATCAACTCTTAAGATTAAGATTAAGACCGAAGCATAAACCAGCCATGAGAGACAAGATAGAATGTAGTAAACAATCAACATTACTTACCTCATTGTTTCTTGTTATTAATATATCATATGTGGTAATACGTTAGTTATCAATATTCTCTAATATATACAGGGTGTCCCATTATAAAACATCCAGTCGAATATTTCGAAAACCAAGCCCGGGAGAGAAAAATTTTTCAGACAAAAGTTATTTGGTTTCGAGGGGCCCATAAGATGATACCATTGGTTTGACCTTGAAGAATTATTTGAAAGTTACATGAAAGTCACCTCAATTTTTTTAAATGGCATCCCCTATTTTTTATTACATATTCTTGTAGCTGACCTCGAGAGCTTTCCAAAACACTATAATAAAGTATTTTTTCATGAAGTATTTTCCGAGTTATAAAGCTTGAAATAATTTCTTAATTTTACATAAACTGTAAAATATCTCGTAAAATATTTACTTTTCGATGACCTTATCTCAATACTTTTATGCACAGAATAATGAGAGGAATCAATTGGTGTAAAGAAAACACATAGTTGTTTTTAAGAAAAAATATGTAATTGTTAGTTACAAATTGCATATTTTTTCTTAAAAACAACTATGTGTTTTCTTGACACCAATTGGTTCCTCTCATTATTCTGTGCATAAAAGTATTGAGGTAAGGTCATCGAAAAGTAAATATTTTACGAGATATTTTACAGTTTATGTAAAATTATGAAATTATTTCAAGCTTTATAACTCGGAAAATACTTAATAAAAAAATACTTTATTATAGTGTTTTGGAAAGCTCTTGAAGTCAGCTACAAGAATATGTAATAAAAAATAGGGGATGCCATTTAAAAAAATTGAGGTGACTTTCATGTAACTTTCAAATAATTCTTCAAGGTCAAACCAATGGTATCATCTTATGGGCCCCTCGAAACCAAATAACTTTTGTCTGAAAAATTTTTCTCTCCCGAGCTTGGTTTTCGAAATATTCGACTGGATGTTTTATAATGGGACACCCTGTATATGGTGGCAGTTTTCTCAAAGTTATCCTGATCTTTCTCAAAGATAGCCCATTTCAAATGCAAGTTTGGTTTTTTAGAATGATACACCATCTCGAATCTTTTCTGTGTTATCTTCTTCCGGCGATTCCAAACCAAATAGTGCACATAACTATAACATAAAGTACTATTATTAAACGAAATAAAATGTAATACATACAAGATAAAAATGCTGAGAAACAAGATAGGATGCAGTAAACAATCAACATTACTTACTGCATTCTTTCTTGCTACGCAACCACTTTTTTATCTTGTACATAAAAGAAACCATTTTCGTATCCTGTATATAAAAGAAGATATTAAAATAATAAACTATAAAATTGTACTTCTTTGCTTACCTCATTTCTTAAGTCGCTATTTTTCACTATCGTCGCCACTAATAACAACTTTCGTTTATCACCGTCACTTACTATCGATATCGATCGATTATATTTTTCACTATCGTCGCCGCTAATAACCTAACTTTCGTTTATCGACATCATGTCGACATCACTTACTGTCGATCAATTATCGATTGCACATTTCTTCGCCCCTTACCGCAGCCCCTCTTGCCAACACTTCCTGAGCATCGCTAGCGCGATCTTACGTCGAATGCCTCAAACGGAGAATCTGAGCGGTCGACGACGACGTTTCTTACATGATATTTTTCACATTTTAACTTTGCATCGTAATAACTCGATTCATAGAGCATGTAGCTCAAAAATAAAAACACTTTTATTACATAATTCGACCCCGCTCTATCGATTGAGACTACTTAGAAGTCGATCCGTTGAGCGGATATATGAAAACCAGAAATATTGAGTGCTCTCAACTGACCGACTCGCGTAATAAGACACGGTAGTGTCTGTCTTGTGCTTGCGCGGACTTAGCACAAGACACTACCGTGTCTCTTGATATAGCAAATTTATTGTTGTTAATTCATGTTATATTCTTGCAGGATCTTTTAAGTGATTTTTATTTTTATTGATATGGTGTAACGAAGCGTTCCATTAACAAACGTGTCTTGTCACCCCCCGACATAAACAACCATTTCCGCGCCGCACCAACCCGCCCGCCACCGACCGGCGGGTATAAATAATATGCCGAATTGTCAGAGTAAAGAGAGTTCCTTCCGACCAGCGTGCTGAGCAGGTCGCTCCACCGGGACACAGTCCCCGGATCCTATCCGTCCGCGTGCTGAGCGAATCCTCCAGGATGCGAGCTGAGCATCACCGAGAGTCGCGCGTTGAGCGACAATTGCCTGTCCGCATACTGAGCCAGCTACGAGCTGAGTAGCTACCTCCGAAGACCACGTGCTGAGTGGCATACCGCGAGTTGAGCGGCAACCCCCGCCTCGGGATGAGAGGCCTCCACACCTCCAAATCATCCCGCCGATTCGCCCTGCGAATTAATTCGCGACCGAACCGCCGAAACAAGACGGAACCCGCCGATTCCGCCCGATCTCCGTAACCGGAGCCGCAATACCGAAGCAAGACGGAACCCGCCGATTCCGCCCGATCTCCGTAACCGGAGCCGCAATACCGAAGCAAGACGGAGTCCGCCGATTCCGCCCGATCTCCGTAACCGGAGCCGCGCCGCCGAAACACCGCAAAGTCCGCCGATTCCGCCCGATCTCAATCCGCGAGATCCAACCGCCAAACTCCGACGGACCGAACCGAACACGGCATTAAGCCGCATCCACGCGCACACGCGCCAAACATTAAACCGGCAGTACCGGATATTGTACATATTATAGTTAAGTTAGTGTATAAGCATTAGTCATATAATAAAACCTAATTGTAAGATAAACGAACGCCTTTTCTCTCAGCGAGCCTTCGATCCCACCGCCCGAACACTGGATAACCGCAGCACAGAAATCCACTGTTACAATTTTTATCTTTATATTTATTAATATGAAAAATCTTTTCTTCGCCAGTGATTAGAAAATAACATGCAAACACAATAACCGACAGCAAACTGGCATTGGTGATATCTTGATAATCGTTTATTCATACAACGTTTCGACCCTTGGATTAGGTCCTTTTCAAGCATATATAGGCGTCCGCTTAGAGTAAGTAAGTCTTTTACCGTCATAAACATCAGACGCCAATTTACATATTCGTTAGTTCCATAGCAAATTATTAATTTATCTGTGCTCATTATCTTAAAGTATGTGTTGCTCTAAGCGGACGCCTATATATACTTGAAAAGGACCTAATCCAAGGGTCGAAACGTTGTATGAATAAACGATTATCAAGATATCACCAATGCCAGTTTGCTGTCGGTTATTGTGTTTGCATGTTATTTTATATTTATTGTTCATTTCTTTTTTAATATTCATTTTTGTGGCTGTTAAATCCGCATTTTAAATGCCATTTTATTCCACGTCTTTTTAACTTTATTTTTCTATTTTTTAAAAGTTTACTTTGATCTTTATATAAACTTAAAAATAATATAAACAGTGAAATACTGTCCGATGTCGACTTGTGTCCAGTATGTCTCACTTCAAGGTTGCATTTATTTTCTCCCATTGGGGTTGTGTTCAGATTCCCCACTATAATACCATGGACCTAAAAATATATGGACGGAGCACAAATTCGAGTGGGTGCAGCCAGAGCGGTGAGGGGAAAAGTGATCACTGCATGGACGTAGGAAATATATGGACGGAGTGTAAACAGCATTTCTTGACGAGAGGTATGAAGCCTGAGAAGTGAGGGGAAATCTTTGGCGGCCATATTGGTTCATCATGTTTGAACATATTTATGTATATTATGTTCTATGGGTGCGTTCGGGGAGCTCGCTATCACGCTATCAATACTCAGGTCCGAATTTATAGTCGTTTCTCAAATCTTGAGACGTAAGAATTTCTCAAATCTCAAGTTGTTTCTTTACATTGTGAGAGCTGATCTTGTCTACTTTATAATCTATGGTTCAAGAAAGAAAAGGAAGGGCACATAAAATCCATATATGTAATACTAATGGCTACGTTTACATCGTGGACTTGATACGCGTATCAAATAGTAAATTGATTCAGTACATTGATTCAGCTGTTGGCTGATCAGCTCAAATATACTACTTGATACGCGTATCAAGTGCACGATGTAAACTAGGTCAATATATTGCTAGTTCCGTACTTCGCAATGAGAGGTCGAGGCCCATAAAAGAGAGACGCACGAATTCCAAATATGGGCATAGACGCTTAAGGCGGGGAGCACAGACCATTGCATAACGCATATCGCATATGCATAAGAAATTTGATTGGTCCGTTAGCATGTGCATAAGGAATTCGACCAATCGAATTTCTTATGCATATGTATTATGCATTATGCAAAAGTCTGTGCTCCCCGCCTAAGCCTCGTTATGCGCAGGCGCGTCTATTGAGTGAGTGTGAGCGAGAGACTAAGCATTAGAAAATGAGACGGAAAGAACACGAAAAGAGAAAACATTACCTGGTCGTGTCTGACTAACGCTATTAGCGCATGCGCACAAAGCAGCTGAAGCATTCGCGAGAGAAACTATTATACGTCTGTACCGTAATGTTTGACCCTGAGGTCGGCACTCTTCTAGCAATATAAGTAGTATTACATATATGATAAAATCTTATGTACTCTTCCTTTTTTCTCTTGAACCATAGATTATAAAGTAGACAAGATCAGCTCTCACAATGTAAAGAAACAACTTGAGATTTGAGAAATTCTTACGTCTCAAGATTTGAGAAACGACTATAAATTCGGACCTCAAGGTCTGTAGATGGAGGAACGGACTGGGTAAGGTCCTCGCATCTACTTCACCCGATTTGGCACGAAAATGGCGGTGACTGAGGCTCAGCAGGGGGCATTCGATTGTGTATCATGCATATATGTAATACTCCTCTATTGCTAGTCCCGTATCTTCACAATGGTCGGTATTCATAGTCGAGTCTTAAGCGGGAAACACAGACTTTTGCATAATGCATAATACATATGCATAAGAAATTCGATTGGTCGAATTCCTTATGCACATGCTAACGGACCAATCAAATTTCTTATGCATATGCGTTATGCGTTATGCAATGGTCTGTGCTCCCCGCCTTATAATTAAGATCGTCTTAAGTTCATCTTCAGATACTCCATAGCCAATGAACTAATTCGTACAGCATCTAAAGATAAACTTAAGACGATCTTAAATATAAGACCTGACTATGAATACCGGTCTGAATGAGAGGGTGGAGCCCCATAAAAGAGAGACGCACGAATTCCAAATATGAGCATAGACGATCATTATGCGCAGGCGTGTCTATTGAGTGAGTGTGAACGAGAGACTAAGCATTAGAAAATGAGACGGAAAGAACACGAAACAGAGAAAACATTACCTGGTCGCGTCCGACGTACGCTGTAACCGCATGCGCGCAAAGCAGCTGGACCGTGCGCGAGAGAGAGACTATTATACGTCTGTATCGTAATGTTTGGGCTGAGGTCGACACTCTTCTAGCAATATAGGAGTATTACATATATGGTATCATGTTACTTGGATGAAAATTATAAAAGTGAGCAAGTTATGTGATACACCAGTGCTCGGCGTTAGTTGCACATTTCGGCTTGATTCTTGAGTCGACGCCTACCGCTCTCCCACTACCGCGCGACCGCTAGCGGCCGAGCCGCCGACTCAGGAGCGTCCGTGTAACAAATAGGCTGACGATGAGCGGGCACCTTTCAGAAAATAAAATTTTCTTTGTTGTAGAAATAATATTTAGTCTCACTGATTATAATTAAATATCAGTGAGACTAAATATTATTTCTACAACAAAGAAAATTTTATTTTCTGAAAGGTGCCCGCTCATCGTCAGCCTATTTGTTACACGGACGCTCCTGAGTCGGCGGCTCGGCCGCTAGCGGTCGCACGGTAGTGGGAGAGCGGTAGGCGTCGACTCAAGAATCAAGCCGAAATGTGCAACTAACGCCGAGCACTGTGATACACAATCGGGTAATTCTTCAGAATCACTACATCAGCACAAAACTCAATAAAATCTGGTCTCAATCGACACGTTTTTGCACAAAACTAAAGAATCTGGCAGATAAAAGTGTCGCTCTGCTCTGCGAAGCGAGATATTAATTGTTAAAGTTCACGACTCGATAGGTTAAGAAATCTGTCATATCGACAATGTACAAACTGTCTGAGCATGCGCAGTGACGTAACGCAGGTCAGCTGAGCATGCCAGCGTCATAAAGTGCGCGAAATTGAAAATGGATACAAGTTAAGTCAAATGCGTAGGGGGTCCAGGGGGCGAAGCCCCCTGGTTGGGGGGTTGGGGGGCGGAGCCCCCCCACTATCACGTAACGACTTCTGTTACTTTAAAAAATTTGCACCCCCTCTTCGGTGTGTGTGCGAAAAAACTCAAGATCAGCTAATATCATCCGAGGGACCAAGTACAAGTAGATAAAGACATGAATTTTGTATTATAGGCCTAGTTTACATCGTGCACTTGATACGCGTATCAAGTAGTGTATTTGAGTTGATCAGCCAATAGCTGAATAAATGTACTAGTTATTTACTATTTGATACGCGTATCAAGTGCACGATATAAACTAGACCATATATTCATTAGTTTTATACTTTTATAAAACTTGCAAGACTTGAGGACACGTTTCTTATGTTCATTCTTTGGCTACGTTTACATCGTGGACTTGATACGCGTATCAAATAGTAAATAACTAGTACATTGATTCAGCTATTGGCTGATCAGCTCAAATATACTACTTGATACGCGTATCAAGTGCTTGATGTAAACTAAGCCTTTATGTAATACCATTTTCCACATCGATATGTTAATATATCTTTATTAATATTTACATCGTTACCACACTGACTACACTTAATCGTATTTAATACGCCATGCTTAATTAAAAAATTTATTAATTCTCTTTTACTGTAAACAACTTGAGCAAATTCGAACACGCCTAACATTGTTGTTTGCCTGCAAACTTACATATGACTTTTATGCGTTTCATTTGTTGCCTTTGGCCCCCCACCCGCACCCCCCTCACCTTGCGTCAGGGGTCTGTGCTAATCTTTTCGGTTTCTATCATTTTTAGTATATCGTAGACTCATCGATTTAGTAAGGCGAAGATTTATTTAACAAGTCATTTTAATTTTGTGCACTTTATTAGTAACAAGTTAATTAATATAAAATTTAAATGATATAAAATTTAATTAATATAAAATTTAATTTGCGAGTAGAAGTGTCCTACCTCGCGTAGAAATCTCACCGATCTATTCGGTACATTTCAATCGAATGACGTATCGATTTCAACGATACACAGTAATTCAAAGACAAGAGATATCCGCGATAAGTCGTATGCGACGGCAAATTTTTTAAAGTAACAGAAGCCGTTTCGTGATAGTGGGGGGGCTTCGCCCCCTGGACCCCTGACCAGAGGACTTTGCCGCCCCTGGATCTCCCACGCATTTGACTTAACTTGTATCCATTTTCAATTTCGCGCACTTTATGACGCTGGTATACTCAACTGACCTGCGTTACGTCACTGCGAATGCTCAGACAGTCTGTACACCGTCGATATGACAGGTTTCTTAACCTATCGAGTCGTGAACTTTAACAATTAATATCTCGCTTCGCAGAGCAGAGCGACACTTTTATCTACAAGATTCTTTAGTTTTGTGCAAAAACGCGTCGATTGAGCGCAATTTTATTGAGTTTTGTGCTGATGTAGTGATTCTGAAGAATTACCCACAATCGACCCCCTGATTAACCAAATAATGTCAATTTAAATACAAATTAATTGTTCTCGTTTCATGTATAGGTTATGTTAGGACGTGTTTTATTCCCTCACACAACTAATAGCTATATACTACATACATCAACACTTCGATACACACTCGCTGTATCCATATATGTAATACTCCTATATTGCTAGTAGAGCTTCGAGGACGGTGCAAACACTACGGCGCAGACATATATGAGCCTCTCTTTCTTCTCGAGTATTACAGCTTTGTGCGCATGCGTTGGCTTTTCTTAGACGACCAATGGAATGCCGTACAAATCAAAAGCGCGTATAAACGATTGTTGGTTAGACATCAACTTAGAGAATTTGATAACGGAAATTGTCTTTTTGATAGCGTAGACATATTACACGTTAGTTCTAATGTCAAGAATATTAAATGCCCGATTGGTGAAATGCATTGTTTACGCAAATCCATTAACGCATTAGAAGAGGAGGGGATTAACAACCGCCCCAGCGACGCTTTACCGCATGCGCATAGCGCTGCAGAACTCCAGAAGAAAGAGAAACGAATATACGTCTGCACCGTAGTATTTCCACCTCTTCCACTCATTGCTCAGATAGGATACTAGCAATATAGGAGTATTACATATATGGCTGTATCGAAATGGCGGCCATGCGAGAACTAGAGTCCTATAAGAAGAGAAACGCAAACTTGTTCCTACTTTCTGATTGGTCCGCCATGTTAGGACCATAAGGTCACGTGGTTTTGTTGATTACATCCAGTTAAAATATGTAACGTTGGTTATGTTTATTTAAAAAAATCTAATTTCTTATGATCACAGTAAGTAGAAACTTTTTTTTCTTTATAACTGCTTTAATAACTGCTTTAAAAATTCTGATAATATTGTAAGATTGTTATTTTATGTCCAGCAGTACACATTATATATGCAACCAAATCATTTATTTATGTATTGAATTTTTATTATAATTTTGTTTTTGCTCTGTTTTAGATGGTGAGATACTGTGTAGCTGAAGGCTGCAACGTAAAAGAAAAACAAGGTTTCATGTTGTTTCGGTTCCCCAAAGAGTTAGAAAGACGTGAAAAATGGATAACATTCGTAAATCGTGTAAATTGGCAACCTCATGCCAATAGCACACTTTGCGAGGTATATATTACTCTGTATTTCTATTACTATAAATAAATTTGCTAATTATCGTGATTTTTTTCTCCAAATGTTCAGATCCATTTTGGTGAAGATCAATGGGAAAAGAAAAGGGTTGATGGATCAAGAAAATTGCGGTGTTCAGCTATTCCATCATTATTAAATGAAAATTTTTTGCCTGTTCCTTTTCTTGATAAACTTGATTACTATCGTTCATCCAGTACTCCAGCAACTGTCATCCTCCAATATTCTTGTCTCAATCACGAAGTCTCTTGAAAGATGTTTCTAATTTAAATGTGAATATTCCTATTAATCCAACAACTTCTGTCAATTCAATCAAGGAAATACCTGCATTGGAAACACAATCGTCAGCATCCTTAGCAGTTACTATGGCTAGGTCTGCTATCATTAACTAATTTCTTATCTGTGATATGACTAGTAGTTTACAATGATCTCATTTTATTCGTTTAAAATAGAAATAACATATATTTTAAAAAAATATATAATATTTTTATAAACATATGCATAAGGTACATACGTTTATCTTATTATTTGTGTTTTTTTTCTGAATTATTTTTAATTTGCAGTTTAAAACTTTATTTTAAACTATTATTATAGATAATTTATAAGCTGTTTATGTTTTATGTTTAATGTAAATTTATATAAAATAAAGAATTTATTATAAAAACAGTAATTTATTTCAAAATTAAAAAATATGCAATTTTATATATACATATATGTAATACACACACATACAGACACAGTGACTCATATAATATTTGAATAATATTTATTTGAGTAATTATTTGTTTTTACTGAATCAAATCACAAAAAGATACTCAACAAAATATTGAATTTAGTAAGTATTACGATTTTCAATATTAATGCAGATCACTGTATCATTATAATTATAAATATACAAATTAGTTCTTTTCAATAATGTAATAGACAGAACAAAAGCCATTAAGATTCCCTACGAACTGCTTTGTTCAATATTTTCAGCAAGTGTTCGCCATTGTGTAGTTCCTGCTTCATTAAATCCATTTCACAAATCATATTTTGGAAAATAAAAGTCATTATCATACTGCTCTTGAAGATTTTTTATTTTCTCTTGCAGTATTTTGGTCTGCAACTTGACATACTGTATTTCAGCCTCCTCAGATGATGGAACAGAGTTAAGATTTAAATTGGAGTTCTGTAAAAAGATCAAGTTAGAGAACAGCATGACGGATATTTGTAATTTATTTGTAAAAAAATACTAAATTTACCTCACACATGTTCATAAATAAACCAGCAGGATGATATATATACGACAGCAAAACTTAATATTTCTTCCTGCACAAAAGAAAATTATTTAATGAAAAATGTTAAACTTGGTATAGACTTTAAACAAGCAATGAATTTTTCAAGATTTAAGAGTGTCACGTTGCATTTCATTTTTATATAATATTTCATTTTCATATCATATTTTATATATATAAACTAATATAACGTTTGATACAGATGTTCTAAATTGTAATAAACAATAAATACATATTACTTACAATTTACAATATTTACTTTAGATAGCACTGATCTAACTCCGTTTTGCTTTGTTTTTAACTCTGATTATGTTTACAACACTGACATTCGGTCCTAAGATGGCGACGGTAGCAAGGTGGGGATAGAGTCCTATAGGACTCTAGGTGGGGATAGAGTTTGCGTTTCTCTTCTTATAGGACTCTAGCGAGAACCATAGACTTATACAATAGACCGCGCACCCAAGGCAAATCATTGCGGGCAAGATCCCAGGAGTGGGGATGACGGATGAGTCTACCTTTCTCTCTCTAACCTCTCACCATCTCTCTCTTCGAAGGGAGGGAAGTAAAACCGAGTGGGGATATGATAAGAGTCGTTTCTTATGTTACCGACGGAGCGGAGCAGAAGGTTAGAAGACCAAACTAGAAAATATGTTGATTAAAAATTTAAATTATTCAGACATTTATTTAATAAAAGAAGTACCTACAAGTTTTCTTATCGGGAATTCCCAAAACAAACTATAAAAGTCAACTTAAGCTCCTATGGGGGTCCAGAAACATAAGCAACATTATTTAAGTACTTTCTTTAAAATGTCGTAGTCTAGCGGTAAAGTTTTTGCTTTTCATTACCGTGGTCTTGGGATCAAATCTGAGCTTTTCTTTTTTCTTTTTTAATTTTTTTATTAGGTTTTTATTGTGATTCAGTAAGTTTGTAGTTATAACTACGTATATATTACTAATAAATGTAACCCATTTATAGAAACTAAGTGTAAACGTATTTCGATAACAATTGACAGTATGTAAAAGAAATAATGAATGCATTATTAAATAAAATTATTAAATAAAAGTTTATTTTTATCTTGGATGTCAGTTTATGCACAGCTGTTTCCAGCCATAATAATAACAATAGTAATAATGTAATTAATTATTTTTTACATAATATTAAAAATATTTCACTAGAACCCTACTGAAACTTCTCAGGTGAGAACTCAGGTGAGTTCTCACCTGAGAACTCACCTGAGAAGTTTCAGTAGGGAACATCACACTTAAGAAATGAAATAGAACATTTTGGTACATTCAACTCTATTAACAAAATTTTGGATAAGGAAAAAAAAATTGTTATAAACATTATTGATTTTTAAATAAAACTAGTTTGTTATGAAATGTTCTTATTCTTCGAGTTGTATCTTAAATAGAACGAGCTTCATGATGCAGTCTAATTCTAAAATATTGTCTTGAAATATCAGTAATTAATTTATATCTGTGATTGTGTAAGATATCTTTTTCCATAAAGATGTCAATGTTGTCGAATAAACGTATAGGTAAAAGTAATTTTTTAGCATGTAACATTAATAAATCAATTATATTTGTACAAACGAAGAGATCAGGGGTAATTCGTAAGACTTTTTCACATGTTTTACAAATAGTGACTACGTCTGGACTAGGAAAAGTCAATCCTTTTGTCAGTTCTTTGGTTTGTTTCGGAAGGTACACTTCTTTGTCTATTTTTAATTTTTATTATGTTGCATTCGATCTCGTTACTTTCTAAATTGTCTTTACACATTTCACACTGTATTTTTTTCTTGAGATTTTTAACAATACTTCCAGCGATATATTTGATTACATTATCTTGATACTCAGACCAACACCAATCATTGGTACCTCCATAATCATGATCAAGAGCAACAGATGAGAGTATCAATAAGTCGTCATTCGTGCATTGTGTATTGATTTTTAATATTTTTGTTTCATCCTGCTGAATGCAATTTCCACCTGTAACTATTATCGAATTAACGTGAGTAACTAGCTTCTTGTAAGCCTGTTGGAATTGATAAGCCGTCGGATTATTGTTGAATCCGCCCATTCGTCTCACGCAAGAAAAAAATGTTTCAAGGTGATCTTGAGACATCTTATAAGTTATGAGATAAGACATAAGGTTATTTTGAAATACATATCGAGCAAGAGCTGTAACGCTCTTTAAAGCCACAATAAAGCCCCAGAATCCAATTTTTCTTTTACTGCTTAGAATACTTGTCATCGTCCCATTTTCGTTGACCTCTAGCGTTTTTATGTAAGAAATTAATTCCGACACTCGACTTTCGATTTGATCAATGTTAGTAGGTGATATTGCATTTTTTAATTCACTACCTCCAAATTTAGATTTTGAATTTAAAATATCAAAGGCATCATTAATGTTCTTGCAAAAAGTTGCTGTGGCGCCAGTGTCCTTAAAACTTGGATATTGCGTTTGCAAGAATCGCAGTGCATCAGATACTCGCGTACTGAGCGTTTGTGCTGCAAGCTTCACTTTCATTTTCTCTTTTTCAAAGTCAATGTGCCTTCGTCGAATTTTCGTACCTAAATGTATTTTTTCTTTTTCTTGCACGCTCACCAATTGTTGAATGTATCTCCATTCAATAGTATTTTGCTCTGTATCAAATAATGTTCGCGTTGCTACCGCATTTTGTATAAGCTTCAGCATATGACATACATCCGGAATGACGAATATGGGCTCATTTGTCATTGGATGCTGAAAAAGGCAAGGCTTTTCAATATTTTCGATATCCGCGCCGAGTTCAGAGATCATTGCAATATTAGTCGATGCACCGTCAAAAGTGATCGATCTAATGTCACTTATTCCATTTTCATGAAGCGTCAATAAAATTTCTCTCACCACATTTGCTCTTGCTTTTCCGGATAAAATTTTTAAAAAGTAATACGCGATAGGCATTTTAAAATGCCCATTCAAAAGAACGAGCATTACTACAAGAGCGTATGTTGCTTCTACCGATTTATCGCTGTTCTCATGACCACCCAAATCAACACAACCAACCCAGCAATCGCTTTTTAAATCAATGTTTTTTTTAATAGACATCTCATCTAACTGCAAGCTCCACTGCAACTCCTTCTTTTGATCGCGTTCTTTTTCAATCATGCTTCGTAGGCTGTGTAAAATTGGCTGTCCGATTCCTGGGCTCAGATCTACTTTAGAAAACCACCTTCGCACAGTCTGAGGACATGGTAATACTTTTAAAAAGTTTTCTCTCACATATCTGTATGCGGAACTTGAATAAAATAACAAGGAACACGCGAATTCCTTCAGTTCCGGTGAGTAGGTGGTATTTGCTTTTTTGGATAGAACTTTCTGTAATATAGCATTGAGGGCTGGCGATGAATGCAACTAAAAAATGTTATTTTACTACAATAATTATATAAGGACTTTTGTAATGGGGAGGGTCAGAAAGAACGATAATGAGGAATTTTTCGTTAAGGAAGCTGGATTGTACGTTGCAGAAAGTAAAACTATTATTTTTGAACATATATTTTATTTATCAATAAATTATTAAAAAAAAAATGTAAAAAATTTCACTCGTATCGTCATTACAATTTGTAAATGTAATGTATTAATCCTGAAGATACTATTTGATTTTATACTATTGATGTGATATTGACAATTCAAGTAATGTGTCATCAAACTTGAAACAATTTTTGCAATTTCACTTAATTGACCTGCAAAATCCATGTACCACTTTGTCATCATTAAATACTTACTGTTAAGGCGTCATAACCATCTTTTGTTATCAACCCATCAGCCTGTAGATGATCTAGGAGGTCCTTCACACTTTCCATTTTTTTATTTAATCTACGTATGTTTAAATCTTTACTTTTCAATTTTTTCCTACACTCTTCTCTATGTCTCTGCACCACGTCGTAAGCCTCCTGAGATGTGAAATCTTCACGTTTAAGATCTCCAAGGTATCTCTTTTTTTTTACTGGCTCGTAATACGAGTAGGATTCTTCATTGCACCTGTTTAATAAAGTATTTTTAAATACCTTCATACAAATACATAAATTTAACACATCAAAAAATAATATTATTACCTTTTCTGTGGCACACTTTGCATCGAACAACTATTACTAATTGACATTTTTCCTTCTGATTTACCATCTGACTTGTGTTCGCATTTACTTGAAGAATATAAAATGATATTGTTGAATACGTGAGATGAGTTTTGAATCAGTCTTACACTTTCTTTTTTATCGTCATCTTTTAATTGTTCACAATTTTGCAATTCATTATTACAATTAACACTGTCAGCAGCATCAGCAGGTTCAATATTTTCACAATATTCAATCCTGCAAATAACATTGGTTTTTCACATGATTCAAAAATATTAAAATTTTTTTGATTAATTATTTATATTTACCTTTCATTGTCTTGTGACAAGAGTAAAGAAGGCACAGCTTTTGAATTTAATGTTTTTGAATACTTGTTAAGTACATATTTAAAATCAGATTGCTTAAAATGGAGGCTGCATATTCTGCTCGATTTGGAAACCTGTCGATTAATTTTGTCAATCCACTGTTGTCGAAGATTTTCATCTGACGGAAAACTAAAATGTTTGTAAAATATTTGTATAAGTACACAAAATTCGTTTTATTGAAATATAACCAACAAGTAGTAGTGCAACTTCACCTGTGAAATGAGACATCTTTAATCTGACCATGTGTGAGCTTACAAACACAACAAGTATTAACCATTTCGTTTTATATTCAAGATATTCTTTTTTAAATATTTTAATCTATGATTTCAAAATAAACATGCTCTCTGAGAAACTATACGTGATTATACGTCTAACAACTGAAACGGTTGAATTGTAAACATGAAGGAAGAGGGGAGGAGACTCAACTCCGTGAAAAAAAGCGATCCCGTTTTGGCCGATCAATTGGGAGGAAATCTGCTGACCGGAATAACTTTCTAATTCGGGTGCCATTTGCAATATAACCTAATTCTGCATCTTTGATAGAAAAAATGTCGTGTTGTATTCGTGGATGTAGTGTTAAAACAGAAAAATCGGAAAAGAAAAGTAGCCTTTTCAAACCTCGCACAGTAAGTATTGCAGTATTATTAATAATTGTAAAGATACAATAAAGTCGTCTAGCTGTCAATGTATGTAACCCGTTGTTATATGTCACGTATGTTATGTTAGCTAACAAGCTAATAGAAGCGCAAATTGGAGAATTACCACTTGTAACTTATACTATTGATACGTCTGTGACGCCTGTCACTGTGACTGGTTAAAGGTTAAAGTCATGTTCCAATATATGTATACTAAAAATCTATAGTATACACAACGTTAACTATAGCTTAAAAATGGCACCTGAATTAGAAAATTATTCCGGTTAGCGGATTTCCTCCCAATTGATCGGCCAAAACAGGATCGCATTTTCTGCTCGTACACGACGAAAGCCAACGGCACACGGTACGAGTTTTCGTAGTATATCGCATACGAGTTAGCCACTAAGCACGAGAGTGAGAGAGAGCGAAAGACGCTCGCTTTCTCTCGCTCTCATGCGTAGTGGCTAACTCGTATGCGATCTACTACGAAAAATCGTACCGTGTGCCGTTGGCTGAAGTTGAGTCTCCTCCCCTCTTCCTTCATGATTGTAAACATAAGGATACGTCGGTAACGTAAAAAACGACCTTATCATATCCCTACTTGGTTTTACTTCCCTCCCTTCGAAGAGAGAGATGGTGAGAGGTTAGAGAGAGAAAGGTAGACTCATCCGTCATCCCCACTCCTGGGATCTTGCCCGCAACGATTTGCCTTGGGTGCGCGGTCTATTGTATAAGTCTATGGCGAGAACCTTACCCAGTTCGTTCTTCCATCTACAGATCTTAGGTTTGTTCGCGTCGCTTGCCCCAACATGCTCCTACTCGCTCCAATACGCTCCAAACTATAGTATTACGTTACGTATACTATAGATTGGAGCGTATTGGAGGAGCATATTGGGGTATTGTGACGCGAACAAACCCCTTGTCAACACTACAAACTTTGTTCGCAGAGCAAAGATAGCGTTAAGCCTCGTCTACAATAGTCGCACAGGCTGTGTCGCAGGTCGCATAGGCTGTGTCGTATGCATAGATATATTACATATAGATAGAGCTTTGTGAATCTTACTGCGTGCCCAGATAAAATTATCTTTTCCTCCCTCGCGCATGTGCAATCGCGCATTTATCTTCTGTTTATCCATGACAGCCAAGGATATAACCTAATTTTATGTAAAAGTGCTGTATTCTTCAATAAAAAAAATAATATTTTTGAAGTGTTTGCGTAAATAATAAATATGACTAAATGGTGTGTTGTAAAAAATTGTATAAAATATAGATAAAATAAAGAATGGAAAGATGAAAGAAGGTATAACATTGCATAAGTAAGTAAGAATTGTCAAGATATATATTATCCGTTTTTGTTTAATTTTTTAATTATATTTGTACTTATTTTCTATATAAATAAATTATTGTTTTGTTATTTATATTCTGTTACCCTATTTTATTAATTTTTGTATTCTAATTGCTAGTTAAATTTTTCTTTTCTTTAGTTTCTGTAAATAACGAAGATATAATTTTATTATTCATAGGTTTCCACGCAATCCAGTTACTTCAAAGAAGTGGGAAGACTGGGTTAATACTGTAAATGAATTATATTGTTCTTCAAAAAAAGTGAACAAGTTTACTGTTTATACTAGTGCTGTATTATGTACTACTCATTTTGATCTATCATGTTTTAAATTTGGGCAACAAAATTCTGTTCCATCTATTTTTGAAACAACTGTAGTGGATGAAATAAACAAGTAAGTACAGAGTTTTTTACCATTTTGTATATTTTTATTTATATAACTTATCACTTATTTTACAAAACTGGTCCTTTTCAAAAATCAATGAAAGTTTACTTTACGTTGTTTGAGAATATATAGTTTATGAAATAATTTTATAAAAAAAGATTTAATAAGTATTATATTTTATAAAAAAAATGTTATAAAACTTAATAAGGACTTAATATGTTTTTTTATAATAACTGAAAACATACTTACATATATATATATACATATATATAAGTTTTTATTTGTGTTTGATTATTTTATTTGATTAATTCTATAATACACTAATAAAGATTGCAACACATTTAATTTATCGCATTTGTTAATTTTAAATTTCCTACAATTTTCATGCCAATTCCAAATCTTCTTTTAAACGATGCGCGTCCGCCGAGATAAATATACGAATGCGCATGCGCAAAGGAGGAAAATCCGTCATTTATCTTGGCACGTGTTGCACTATAGCAAAAATGGTACAAAGCTCTATCTATATGTAATATATCTATGGTCGTATGTCGCAGGCTGTGTCGCAAGGCTGTCGCAGTCGCAAGAGCCCTTGTCGCACGGAGTTGAGTCAACTTCAACTTTCTGCGACTGCGACAAGCGTGTCGCATGAGATCAGCCAATCACAGCACAGAACGTTGCCACGCGAAGTGTTTTGACGATTTGCGTGTGTTGCTAGCTATCCGTGGTATATTTTCTGGTCGCACCCACCATCTTCTGTTGTGCGATTCAGTAAGTAAACGGTAATATAAACATATTAAATTTAAAAATTTGGGGGGCTAAAGCCTCGTCTACAATAGTCGCACAAGCTGTGTCGCAAGTCGTAAGTAGTAGTGTCACAGGAAAGTTGTCGCATGTGTCGCTAGACTACAATCTACAATATGTCGCAAGGATTGTTCGCGTGCATTAAGTCGACTGCAGCCGCAATGAATGATCGGCAGCAATTACTAATTTTTCTTCAACTTTGCTCCCAATTTTTAAATTTAATATGTTTATATTACCGTTTACTTACTGAATCGCACAACAGAAAATGGTGGGTGCGACCAGAAAATATACCACGGATAACTAGCAACACATGCAAATCATCAAAACACTTCGCGTGGCAACGTTCTGTGCTGTGATTGGCTGATCTCATACGACACGCTTGTCGCAGTCGCAGAAAGTTGAAGTTGACTCAACTCCGTGCGACAAGGACTCTTGCGACTGCGACAGCCTTGCGACACAGCCTGCGACATGCGACACAGCCTATGCGACCAGCGACACAGCCTGTGCGACTATTGTAGACGAGGCTTTAGGCTTATATCAGACTACCATAGACATAGGAATATAGAGACCGAACATATCGTTGCGGGGGGGAAGTCACTGCGGGACGGTGCGACGAGGTAAAGTGTGCCTAAATTTGATTGGCTATTAGTTTGCGCATGCGCGATGTAAGTATCGTGCGATTTCAAATTAAAAAGGAAAAACCAGAGCGAGAATACAGATATAAAAATAATAGGAATACAATAAAAGTATCGCAGTATTTATTAATTTAAAATGGTGCAGTGTTACGTGCCACATTGTAAAAATCGTTCTGACCGTCAAAATTGGAAAAGACAACTTAATATTCCAAAAGTTACATTTCATAGGTTAAGTATATAAATTTCGTATTTATTTAAAGTTTAAAGAAGATTTAATATTAATTGATTTTTATGATAGTTATTTAAAATATTGTATTGTGTTTTTTAGTTTTCCAAAGAATGGCACTATTCGCAATTTGTGGATAGATATTTTGCATCTTGATCAATCTATTCCATCCAGTGCACGTATTTGTTCCGCTCATTTTAAAGAGGAATCTTTAGATAAGACAAATCCGACATTAATGCGACTGAGACCAAATGCATTGCCATTTAGTAGCGAAGAAAAACAGGAAGAAGAATCTTTTGTTACATGTTGTAAGTTATGAAAAATCATTCATATTTATGTACAACTATTGCTATCATTATTACACTTTCAGCACAACCTTCAACTTCAACAACAGTAGACAAAGCAACAATAGTGAAACCATGTACAGAAGAGAAAAGCACAATGATATCATTAAAGCGAATATATGATTCATCAGAAAAATGCAGATTAAGACAACAAATCAAGTATTTAAAAAAGAGTCATGCAAAAAAAATAAGATGTTTGCAGTAAAATTTACGTCGACGCATGGATCAAATTATTACATTAAAAGACATTTTATATACGTTGCAACAAAAACTACTAATAACTGAAAACCAAGCTGACATGTTACATAATCTAGGTGGGTCTAATAAACTTTTTAAACGTTTACTTAAAAAACAAAATAATGAACGTGTGCCTAAACAGTATGAACCACAATTACGTATATTTGCACTAACACTCCATTACTATTCTCCACGTGCTTACGATTACGTTCGCAGTCAAGTTAATTTATGTTTGCCACATTCAAAAACAATTTCATCGTGGTATAGAACTATAAATGGTAATACTGGCATTAGTTCAGAAGCTTTAGAAGCAATTAAAACACGTGTAAAAAATACAGAATATATCTTATACGGCAGTATTACATTCGATGAAATGGCAATTCGTGAACACTTAGAGTATGATGGTGTACGTTTCAGTGGCTATATTGACTTAGGTTGTGATATTGCTTGTGATGATAGCACTTTAGCTACAGAGGCTTTGGTTTTTATGGTCACATATATAAATAGTGCATGGAAAATTCCTCTTGCTTACTATTTTGTGAAGGGAAAAGTAACTTGCTTATGGAATGCCTTAAAGCTGTGCATGAGACTGGCTTAAAAATAATTTCTGTAACTTGTGATGGAACAAATTTAAGTGTGTTTAAAACTCTTGGATGTAATTTTCAAAATACTTCCTCATTACAGACATCATTTCCTCATCCAATTACAAATGATAAGGTTGTAGCGTTTCTTGATCCGTGCCACATGCTGAAATTAGTCCGTAATACTTTTGGAGACATCGGTACTTTAGTCGACGTTAATAATAACATGATACAATGGTTACATATAATAAAATTACACGAAATACAAGAAAACGAAAAAATGCATATGGGTAATAAATTAAGAAATGCACATGTAAATTATTTTAAGCAAAAAATGAAAGTGCGGTTAGCAGTTCAAGTATTTTCTAAATCTGTTACGGATTCACTTTTACATTGTAAAAACAATTTAAAGCTAAACGATTTTCTGTTTTGCGAGGGAACAGTGAAATTTCTATCAATATTCAATGACTTATTTGATATTTTAAATTCAAAAAACATACATCAACCTGGGTTTAAACAAGCTTTAAATTCAAAAAATATTGAATTAGTAAAAGAAAAGTTTCATGAATGTAAATCTTATATTTTATCATTAAAATTGAAAAGTGGCGAATTTGTAATTAATTCTCGTCGAAAAACTGGATTTCTAGGTTTTCTGATTTGCATTGAAAGTGCATTAATATTGTATGAAGAAGTGTGTAAAAAGAATATGTTTTTTAAGTATATACCATTTTATAAGTTAAGCCAAGATCATATAGAGTTATTATTTGGATGTTTAAGACATCATGGAGGAGGAAATAACAATCCTACTATTAGGCAATTTAAAGCAGCCATGAAAAAAATCTTAGTTCATGCAGACATACGTAGTTCTAATACTGGAAATTGTATTCCTTTAGAGGAAATTTCTATTTTACATGTAACGTCAGAGTCGCAAGACATTATAAATTCCACTTCCAGATTAGCACGATTTTCTGATGAATTTGATAAAAATAATAGCGCTAATAATAATGAGGAATGTACTCTCTCACCATTAATTAACGATCACAATTATATTACCGATATTAGAGAAATAACAGAGTTTTCTAGTCATATTATAGAATATATCGCTGGCTACATTGTAAGAAAATTGAAAAAAACTTTATTATGCGAAACTTGTTTGACCGTACTAGTAGCACAAACAAAAAAAAATAATTTAATAGATACAAAAAGTTATGGACGGCTAACACAACCTTCTGATGAAGTAATAAGAATTGCTCGTAAATGTGAAGCAGAAATTCGTTGTGCTATTCACGAAAGCAAAACATTTATGAAACAAAAATTTAATGGGCATTATTTAACAAATCAAATTTTACAACAATTTATATACACTAATTTATTTCCTGATTTGAATGAACACATACATGATCAGTTTGGCATGGAAAATCATGCTGTTCATTTAACTCGAACAATTGTCCAAAAATATGTCAAAATTCGACTACATTATATAGCTTTAAATAATATAGATAAACAAAAATCAAACAGTCAAAGGCACTTTTTAAACAAACTCACATTATTTAGAGGACAATAAATATATAATAGTTTTATAAATAGTATAATATAATAAATATATAACATATAAGTTTTCTTTATATTTTTGTATTAATTATAATTCTATATCTCTAACATAACTATTTTGTAATAACATAATAAAAATAATAAATAATTACATATATACATATAATGGTTGTAACTTTTTTTAAGTTAACAGCTTTATTTATGTGTTGACCTTAATATGTATTTTACATGTATTTTATATTAATAAAAATATATATAATATATGAGAAATATAATTACGTATATAAATAGAAACATTAAAATAATATATATTAAATAATAATATAATATTAAAGAAATATATTAAATATATTAATATACTCTTATTTGCCAAATTGATGTAAATCCAATTTCTTAATTGCTAAGAAATAAACGTTTCGCGTTCGGGCTTATAGAAAAATCAAAATAAATAAGAATAACTTTCTTTCTTTATATTTAACTCTTTGCAATGCCAAGTTACTTTTGATATACTTGATTAATTCCGAAATAGTGCTTCAAACGTCTTGAAACTATTTGAAGTAAAGGTACTGAGTATGCGCATAGCCGTAGCCAATGAAAATTAGGCACAGTTACCCTCCGCACTTCGGCTTCACTCCCCTCGCCTATCTTACAGGTTTGTAATCGGTCTCTATATTCCTATGTCTATGCAGACTACAGATTAAGATTGAGATTGAATTGAAATTTAACCAATCATAATAAAGAAAACTAGTTTTGTGTTTAGTAAACTTTGCTCTGATTGGTTGAATTTCAATTCAATCTCAATCTTAATCTGTAATCTGATATAAGCTTAGCGAATGCAAGCTCCATGAACAGCAATAGCGTCGCGTTTGATCTAACCTAACTTCAAATGTTAATCTAAAAATTGAATCATTGTTGATCATGGAGCAAGCTATGGAGCAAGGCGAGCAAGTCATGAATCGTGAAATTTTAACGATTGCCGTTGTTATAATGCGTAAAATAATAGATTTTGATTCTTCATCATCAGAAAGCGATAATGAAGACTTAGAAATGATAAAAGATTGTTTAAATTTAAGAAGACATGTTCCAAAAATTTTAAATTACGTGTCACATATAATACCAAATTTAACTAAAGAAGAATTCAAAGCTCATTTCAAGATTTATTAATATTAATAATTTTTGTTTTAAAAAATTACATTTTACGTCTAATATAAATAATACACAGTAAAAAAAAGACTTCCGTTTCACTATTGCACTGTTCACAGAGCTGGTAAACGCTATTAAACGCTATTGCTACCGATGCACTATCTCGAGAGGGATAGCATTAATAGCGCGAAGTTACCTGACCTGACCTGACGTAAAACACTACCGTCAGTGACGTCACGATAGTGTTCGGTAGTACTATCCGATAACTCCATGAACAGCCGTAGTGTTACATAGCACCAAGGTCTGTAGATGAAGGAACGGACTGGGTAAGGTCGTAGAATAAACGTAATTTAATATAAATAGTAATAATACTTTTTATCAATTTGATTTTATGGTTTAACAATTCCTGCTGCATAATATGTTTTGTCATTTCTTTATCGTTAAAAACGGAATAGCAAACAGTTAACAGTGTTAAATATTTTTACTGTTAAAATCTGATTAATATTTTTCTTCTTAAAAATAATATGATAATTTTCCCGAAGAATACTTTCGCATGCTCGAATAATTTTTATTACATTTTCGGACGGAAAAATTAACTTACCTCTATTTTTTAAATGTATCAACGAAGAATTAGTGGACTTTGTTGTTAAAAAAATAGAGCAAACATTACAAATTTTTCCTAATTTTTTTATCACAAAACCGCTGATGTAATTGATCACCTCCTCAACATATAAACTAAGTGACCATAAGGTGGACAAATAATCGTGATTAAATGCATCAGAGATATTACCAACTTCCGTTGTATCGTCATCGAATAAGCCATCGCTAATATTAGAGTTCTTTGTCGAATAGTAATGGTAATGGTAATGGTAATAAAGTGCGAGTAGGTCCACAAAGGGACCCTAAGATGCACCTAGATCCAAAGATCCTCTGTGCTTCCCGCAGGTTGCTTCTCAGCAGTTAGCTTCTCAGATTAAGCCCCGCGTTTTCCACCAGGGTGTATAGCCTGCTGACTGCTAATGTAGGGAGATTCCTGTGCTCCACAAACGTGCCTAGGAATCTGTACCTCTTTATCGCCAGACTGGACAATCACACAAAATATGTATGCTGTCCTCCCTGTTCTCTTCACAGAGTCTGCAGCTTCTATGCTCCACTAGACCCAAGTTATACAAATGCACCCTCAAGGGCGCATGCTCTGTGAGAAGGCCGATGGTTCAGCCTTCTTTTATTCATTGTTAGCAGTTCCTTCGCCCTGTTTTCGAGTTCTCTCATCAGACTCTTCGCTTGGCGGCACCCCCGGCACTCCCTCCAGGAAGCTCGATGCTCCTGTTTCAGGCGTCCCCTGATGAGGGGACGCTCTTGCCCAGGACAAATGGAATACCTACTACCTGGTTAGCTGGTCTCTCTTCGGTTCCCAACTTTGCCAGTTCGTCTGCTTTTTCGTTTCCATCGATCCCTTGATGGCTAGGGGTTCAGAGCAAGATAATCTGGTTACCTTTCCCAAGTTTATCGAGTGAGTCCATGCACTTCCTAACCAGAGATGACTCTGTGGTGGGCTTTGCTAGGGCTCCCAAGGTTGCTATCGGTGCAGATAAAAATATTCCTGTTATGGGAATTGTTAGCTAGTATGATCCTAGCACATTCCAAGATGGCTAATATCTCAGCTTGAAAGACCGTGGCTAGTCCACCTAATGGAATACTAATTTTGCAGTCATTCTTTTTGTTAAAAATTCCTGCTGCATAGTTGTCATTTGCCCCCGAGCCGTCCGTGTACCAAGTATCTGGTTCCAAACTGCTCCGGAACTTCGGTTCTTTCCAGTCTTCCCTGCTGGGTATGGCGATCTTAAACGCCCTATCCCAGTGGTACTGCCTGAAAATTCTATCCTGTTTTAGAGTGAAAGGGCTTCTGTGTAGGAACTTCAGCCTGGTATGACCAGGTCCGTCCCTCCACTCGTCCTGACGACTCAATCTATAAGCTATAAGTCTAGCTGCACTCATAATCTTCAGGTGAAGTGGAAGTATATGTAGTGCTACCTCCAGCACTTCCGTGGGTGTTGTTTTCATGGCCCCTACTACTGCCCTCAGGTAATTTCCCTGAATGCATTTTAGCAGGTTCCTTGTTTCCGCTTTCTCCACTCTGAGCCACCAGACTACCGAGGCATAAGTGAGTGGATCAGGAGTCTTGGTATCAGAATGGCTTTATAAATCCATAGGGCAACTCCCGGAGTAATACCTTATGTTTTGCCCATGGCTTTCCTACACGCCCAATAGGTAGTGTAAAACTTATTCTTTTTACTTTCAAGATGTTGTTTCCAGTGTAGTTTCAGGTCTAAATAAACATCCAGATATTTTACTACCGAAGCATATTGCTACCCCAGAGCCTTAGTGGCTCAATGGTGTCTGGTTTATATTTCCTGGTAAAGATCATGGCCTCGGTCTTTGAGGGGTTAATCTTCAAGCCCTTGGCCGTGCACCAGTTTTGTATAATCTTGAGCGCTACATCCGCTCTTTGAGGGTAGTTAAAAATTTTCCTCTAACCACTATGGCCACGTCATTAGCCAGCAGTGTGGAAGTTCGCCTTTTGTAGTTTCTCCAAGAGTTCATCTACTAGGCACCACAGTAGTGGGAAGAGAACCCTTCTCTGCGGACATCCCTTGGTTGGTTTACCACATAGTGATATGTCCCCGTACCCAACTGACAGTGATCTGCCTGTCAACATGCTCTGCACCCAATCAATGAGGGCAGATGGTATGGCTTTCCTTTGCATAGCGTCTATAATGGCCTTGTACGAGGTGCTATCAAAAGCTCCCTCAATGTCCATGAAGACGCCCAGCGCATATCCCTTGGCCTCCAGCTGAGCCTCTATCTTGCCTACCAGGTGATGCAGGGCAGTATCCATGAATCTGCCCGCCCTGAAGACACACTGAGGGGAAGCTAGGGGTCTAAGGGAGAGTGATCCTGCTTTAAGATGGACATCCACCAACCTCTCCAGTGTCTTGAGGACAAAGGAAGTAAGGCTAATGGGTCTAATATCCTTAGCCAGGATATGTCCATTCCTGCCCGGCTTTGGTAGAAAGCACACTCTCCAGGCTTGGGGAACGCATCTCAGCGCTATGCTTGCTCTGAAAATCCTAGTCAGAAGGTCCAGTAGGTGATCCAGCCCCCTCTGTAAGAGAGCGGGGCATATTCCATCTGGTCCCGAAGCTTTGTATGGTTCGAATGAGCTGATTGCCCATTCTACTTTTTTGGGTTTAACCACTTTCGTCGCCAGGGACTATTCCCTGGGCAGATAGGCTGCCCTGGAAATTGCCACGTCCCTTTCGACTGTAAGATGGGGCATCACCTCGAACCCGCGGGAAATGTGTTTCCATCAGGTGTTCCAGTGTTTCAGATATACTTTCAGTAAAGCTTCCATCCGAACGTTTTAAGCATCCCAGACGAGAGTTGGAGTTCTGACAGAGAATTCTGCTGAGTCTCTGAGTGCTTCAGGAGCACTCTCGACACTTTCACAGAATTCCCTCCAGCTTTTCCGCTTTGCCTCTACTATAGCTTTGCTATATTGTCGCTGGGAACTTCTAAACATTTCCCACGCTATGGGCGATTTCACCCTCTTTGCCTTGTTGAAGAGCCGTCTCGCTTGCGACCTGAGCTTAGCCAGCTTTTTACTCCATCAAGGAGTATTGGTCGCAAGACACTTTTGCTTCAACGGGCAGTTTGACTCGAACGCGTCTGTGACGGCATTGCTAAGAAAATGTGCCGCTCGTTCGAGGTCATCCCTAGTATGAAACCTGTTTGGGGCCTTGGAGATCTTTATTGCTAGATCCTCCGTATAGCCCTTCCAGTTTGTGTTCCTAGGGTTGCGTACCCAAATTATTTCTGGGGTGTGCTGCAGATTGAAGCGTATTTGCCTGTGGTCTAAACCGGAGGGCTCATTCGAGACCCTCCAGTTCCCCACCAGGCTCGCCACCTTCTCCGTGCCTAGCGTAATGTCTATAACCTCCTGTTTTCTCGAGTCCAGGAAGGTGGGTTCCGACCCTTAATTTTAGAATTATTAGGCCAGTATTCATGATAAAGTTGTGTAGGTGCTCTCTGGTTTATATTGATGCTGCCCCATCCTACATGGTGGGAGTTAGCATCACAGCCCAGTAAGAGTTCGAGACCTTTGTCCTTGGCGTAGGCCAACAACTTAAAGTTTCCTCCTGAGGGGGTGGTTCCTCTGAATCGTAGGGCATATATGCCGACCCGATCAAAAGGTCCAGGCTTCTACCATCCGCGAGCTGCAGTCTCGTCTGGATGACTACGAGGTCCTCACAGCTGAGCTGAAACATGAACACCGCATTACAACCCTTGGTTACAATGCAGGTCCTGGGCTTGCGGCCCGGGGGGGTGTAGCAAGAAGTACCGCGTCCTCCCAGATCTTTGATTGCGCCATTTAGGAGCCAAGGCTCCTGAATGAGTGCAATGCCTGTATGCACCGTAGCTTCTTTGTCGAAGATACAAATAAAATTTGTACGTCATTAATTAAGCAGTTCCCACTTTCCGATGCCTGAATTTCATGTTTCACAAGTAGCCTCTTATAGCTACTTTCGAATTGTTTCGCGTTAGGATTATTATTAAAACCTCCTCTGCTACGTAGTGAACTAAAAAAGATTTCAAGATGGTCTTGACTAATTTTGTATGTCAAGAAATATGTAAGTCCCTTTTTCTCTAGAACATTAAATAGTTCATACATATTTGTTAAACATACAATAAAACCAAGGAAGCCAGTTTTTCTGTTAGTGTGTAAAATTGACACATTATTGAAATTCTGTAAATCTTTAATATATTCTATTATATTTCCTGCAATATTTTTTAATTCATCAAAATTATCTTTTGTAAGAACCATATTACACAATTTTCTTGTCTTACAAAACTTTGATCTTATGTTTAATAAGTCAAAAGCATTATTAAATATTAACAATATAAACATAAATATTAACAATATTATAAATATAAACAAAATAAGGTAGTTTCTTCCAAATGATTAAATTGCTCAGGAACACATAGGTTGCAAAATTTTAAAGCTACACTTTCGCTAAGAATTTGAGCGGCTAATTTCACATTCATTCGTGCAGTTTTAAACATGATATGTTTTTTTTTGTTATTTTTGTGCCACATCTCAAACCTTCAGATTCTTGTATCTTTTGTAGTGACACAATATTTTCCCAATAAATACCTTTTCCTTTATAATGTAATTCTAACTTATCTCCCAATGTGTTTCTGACCAATTTTAACATGTGACATGGATAAAAAAACAGAAGATTTTTTCCTCAGTTATAGGATGAACAATATAAGGCTTAAAATTTTCGCCCAAATCAAAATTTGCACTCATATTACACATGTTCAAATTTACACTTGCACCATCAAAAGTAAGTGAGTGCACTATGACTCCAGTTTCATGGATTAGTTCCAAACATTTCTCAAGTAAACTGGCTCTCTTTGCTCCACTCATTGACCGGTATTCATAGTCGGATCTTAAATTTAAGATCGTCTTAAGTTTATCTTTAGATACTGTACGAATCAGTTCATTGGCTACGAAGTATCTGAAGATAAACTTAATTATAAGACCCGACTATGAATACCGGCCTATATCATCTTTTTGGAAATGATTTGAGCACAACTTAGGCTGCGTTCCGATATATATGAGTGTAATATGAGTGCAAATTTTGATTTGAGCAAAAATTTTAAGCCTTATATTGTTCACCCTATAACTGAGGAAAAAATCTTCTGTTTTTTGATGCATGTCACATGTTAAAATTGGTCAGAAACACATTGGGAGATAAGTTAGAATATTCACTGCCAGTACTGAAAATCTATAGTTTGCGTCACATACACTATAGATTTTCAGTACTGGCAGTAAATATCGGAACGCAGCCTTAGTAACAGTGTTCAAAATATCTTTTTCAATGTTACAAAAAGCTAGTCACTTCTTACAAGATTCTTCGTCTTTCGGGAACCTGAGGTCCGAATTTATAGTCGTTTCTCAAATTTTGAGACGTAAGAATTTCTCAAATCTCAAGTTGTTTCTTTACATTGTGAGAGCTGATCTTGTCTACTTTATAATCTATGGTTCAAGAGAGAAAAGGAAGGGCACATAAAATCCATATATGTAATACTAATATATTGGGTCTGTTCTTTTCAGCTGCACTGCTGAACTAGTGCAATAAGTTAGAGTGAAAATATATATATATGTCTCATTCTAACTTATTGCACTAGTTCAGCAGTGCAGCTGAAAAGAACAGACCCATTGCTAGAAGAGTGCCGACCTCAGGGACAAACATTACGGTACAGACGTATAATAGTCTCTCACTCGCGAATGCTTTAGCTGCTTTGTGCGCATGCGCTAACAGCGTTAGTCAGACGCGACCAGGTAATGTTTTCTCTTTTCGTGTTCTTTCCGTCTCATTTTCTAATGCTTAGCCTCTCGCTCACACTCACTCAATAGACGCGCCTGCGCATAACGAGGCTTAAGCGTCTATGCCCATATTTGGAATTCATGCGTCTCTCTTTTATGGGCCTCGATCCTCTCATTGCGAAGATACCGAACTAGCAATATATTAGTATTACATATATGATAAAATCTTATGTACTCTTCCTTTTCTCTCTTGAACCATAGATTATAAAGTAGACAAGATCAGCTCTCACAATGTAAAGAAACAACGAGATTTGAGAAATGTCTCAAGATTTGAGAAACGACTATAAATTCGAACTTGAATGAGAATGAGTGAAATTAATATTATATTTGTAATCTTAACATATACACAACCAAATAATTGTAATTGTAATTGTAATTGTAATTGTATTACATAATTCATTATATATATTAAATATTACATATATTTACTTACCTATAATACGAAACTGATTTATCAAGAGACACGGTAGTGTCTTGTGCTAAGTCCGCGTAAGCAACAACAAGACGCTCCCGTGTATCTTTACGCGAGTCGGTCAGTTGAGAATACTCAATATTTCGAGTTCTCATATATCCGCTCAACGGATCGACTTCTAAGTAGTCTTAATCGATAGAGCGGGGTCGATTTGTATAAGAAAAGTGTTTTTATTTTTAGGCTACATGCTCTACAAATCGAGCTATTACGACGCAAAGTCCAAATGTGAAAAATATCATTTAAGAAACGTCGTCTTCCTCTCCGTCGTCGACCGCTCAGATTTTACTGTTGAGGCATTCGCCATCAGATCGCGCTAGCGACGCTCTGGAAGTGTGATCGATCGTAGTGTGATCGATAATCGATCGGCAGTAAATGACATAAGTTAGGTTAAACGAAAGTTAGGTTATTAGTGCGGCAACAATAGTGAAAAGTAAAGTGATAGAATAATTTCTATTAGGTGTACAACTTAGTTCGGTCCGTTTTCAACGCGTTTTTCAAGCAAAAAAACGAACCGAATTAAGTTGTACACCTAATATATTATGACAAGCTGCAATAGTGAAAATTAATCTGCATCATGTTCTTTACAAATGTTATCGGACATGTTAGAGATGAGAAAAAAGTAAGTCTTGAATATATTATTTTTATATTATGACAAGCTGCAATAGTAAAAATTAATTTGCATCATGTTCTTTACAAATGTTATCGGACATGTTAGAGATGAGAAAAAAATATCTCAAATGTATCACTGATTCGAATTATAATTTTTTTGAAGGCAAGTCAAAAGCAAGATAAAAACGGCTTGGTTAATAGAAAGGAAACTGTATAAGAGGCTTTACAAGGCAATCACAATCGGCGCATGGGTGCCCAGATGAAAAGAAACCGAGGAATCATTCCATCTTAAAGCGGCACATTTACACAAAGGATTTGACGTACATTTGATGTACATACTACCAAGTAAACAACTTTACTTAGTTATTTAATCATAGAATAAATTGCTATTCATTCAACAGATAAACTCGTCAAAACTTGAACGATATGTAATAAATTGCATTTTAATTAATTATTGGACACATCTTGCTAATTAATTAATCGAATAGTAATGATATTTTGCTGGAATCGAATGAGAATCCCACAAAAATAAACCTTAAAATTTCCATCTTCTGTTTAATTATTTACTAAGTTGTGCTCAAATCATTTCCAAAAAGATGATATAATTCACAGAGCTATAGTAAGAGTTCGATTCTTAAGCCCAATGCTATACCAATTATCAGCAAGAAGAGATTACATCTACACTCGGATTTAATCATTAACAAAGATTTTAGTTTGAAAAAACTGTAAGATTGCCGAGATAGAGAAAACATATCTTTAGAGAATATAAACGTGGACATTAGTCTTAAAACTATTGACGATGAAACTGTTATTGATAAAACAATTCATGATGGAACCATGGACGACATAAATTTCGACATAGACATCGACAAAACTAATTTCGGTAAAAAAACTGTGGACAAGGAAAACATAGAGTTTGTATCTCTCGACGAAGATCCCATTATATCATTAACAGATAAATATTATTTTATTTTTATATCTTTCTTTCATAAACTTTATTATTATTCCTCATTGTGTATATTATTTTGCTACATCAGCTGGTAGGTCACCGTAGCAATGACGATATCGGAGCATGCGCACTGCAGATAAATGGGAATCTATAGTTTTCTCCCTCGCACAGATATTGGACTCACTTTCGACTCAAGGGAAACAATACAATTCCGCTTCCATGTATATATGTTCTAAGATTTTAGCGCTATATGGCGCTATTTTTGACCGTGGAGCTAGTCACTAGTCGGCCATTTGTGTTCATCAACTCATGAAAGTAGACTTTCTTTCCCCTCACTCTTTGGGGTTCATCACCCGCGGAATTAGACTCCGTCATGGGGTACACTATAGCATACGTGACATATACTATAGCAACTTCTAGTGTTATAGTCACCCGAGTAAGGTTTTGGAACGTACCCATGGAGGACTGGAGAGAGCATTGCGGTGGTAGAGGTATAATCCTAATAGGCGGTCCAAGATGGCTGCTACCGGAAATGAACTAAAGGAGGTTAATTCAAATCGAATTTCAATTGATCATTGTGTTGTAATAATTATCTTTTAGAGGATCACAAATAAATATTAAAAAATATATTTGGAGTTATGAAAAAGTTTCAAATTTATGCATATATATAAGAAATTAATGTTATTTAAGATATTAGAAAAATTTTAAAATTTTAATGTATTATTCTTTCTTGTACAAATCATATAAAAATGTAAAATTTGTGTGTATATGTAATATATATTTGAATAAGTATTATAACATATAAAAAGATTAATAGAACTTGAAAAGACAATCCCTGATACCATATTGTTATGCAGTCTACGTGAGAAATTGAGATTGAAGAATAACTTTTTATACTTGTCAACTTTTCCAAGTATGATTTACTGTGTAACTCACATGTCTTATCCGTGTAATGTGGATTGTTGGGACTGCATCTGATTAAGGCGTGTAATATTTATTGATGTTCTATTAAAACAATCTTCGGAAAAGTGTCTTGAACATAAAACATGACTTCTTTGTGGTTTCCAGTTATTTTTCCCAACAAAATTGATCCACAATTCACATTTACTTGCATTTTTTGGAAAACTAAAAGATATTACAAATAAAATATGTAATAATAAGTAGTACAAATTCCTGAATATAGTTCATCATTTATCAGAATTCATTAGTGTTATTACTTTTACTTACGAATGAAAAGTAAGTCCACAATTTTTCGACTTTGTCGAGGAGCACGCCGCACAACTAACCATTATATCAATATTTTTAATATAATTATAATTACTTAATTTTATTATCGAAAATCAAGCCTTGTGAGATACTTTGAGATCGACTGCAGCGCTCCTTACGGTAGAAAGCACGTTATAGGCGGTCTCTCATGGTGCACTTCCGATTACAAAATTTGCCCCCACCACTGCAATGCTCTCTCCAGTCCTCCATGGACTCCGTCCATATATTTTCTATGTCCATGGATCACCGGTAATGGTGGCGCCAATCCCAACGGTGACAACAACTCACTACTACTAGAGATCTCGATATAAATAGAGAAGCGACAACGGTGATCGATACGTGCGATATATCGCAAAAGGCAGCCATGTTAGTTCCACACAATAAAGCCGACGGCACGTAATAAGCACGAGAGCGAGAGAGAGCGAAAGACGCTCGCTTTCTCTCGCTCTCATGCGTCTTGGTCATGTGATTCAGAGAGCGAATCAAACCGAACCCCTCGTTGTCGCTTCTCTATTTATATCGAGATCTCTAACTACTACCATTGTATGTATGTACATAAGGTGATTTTTGGCGTCACTCTGGTATATGAACCAAAATATACCAAATTGTACCAGAATGTTTTCGCGTATTTGGTAATTTGTGGTAGAGGTGTGGCTAACCGTTTTGGTATCTTTTTGGTTGATACCACGCTGTACCAAGCAACGAAGCAGGGTATATGCTGGTCGTTTCTGATATGCGCGAAATATCAACACAAAGATAAAAGCAAGTAATGTATTTTATAATATTTATGTCATATTTTTATGTTATTGTTAGATTTGATATTACAACCGCGATATCGGCGGGGCCTACACATCTAAACATGGCCGACGACCGAATCCCCCTCCCCACCAGTATTTCCTCCGTAGCTTAAGGCGGGGAGCACAGACTTTTGCATAATGCATAATACATATGCATAAGAAATTCGATTGGTCGAATTCCTTATGCACATGCTAACGGACCAATCAAATTTCTTATGCATATGCGTTATGCGTTATGCAATGGTCTGTGCTCCCCGCTTAAAGGTGCAATTTCACGCAGCGAGTAAAAGCTGGCGTTTTACCCCCACTCCATCAATTTTCGACAAAGATGACTAAGATGGCTGCATTCAGCGAAAAGACGCTGAAAGTTCGACGAGTCGAACTTTCAGCGTCTTTTCGCTGAATGCAGCCATCTTAGTCATCTCTGTCGAAAATCGTTGTATCGCTGTATAGTGTATGTGACGCGAACTATAGATTTTCAGTACTGGCAGTGAATATCGGAACGCAGCTAATAGGAGGCGAAAGCGAACAGCGTTTAACACTGCTTTACTTTGCGGTGGAGTGGGGATAAACGCTAGCTTTTATTCGCTCCATGAAAAGGTAAAGGTGCAATTTCACGTAGCGTCAAAACGCTAGCGGCTCTCCCCACTCTGTGATACATTTCCCCTCAATAGTAAGGAGAAAAAGAGCTATCAACAAAACGCCAGCCGCTAAACGCTCGCTACTTTTTCATGGAGCGACAAATCGCTGGTCGCTGTGGATTTGTATTTTCTGTATTTTTTAAATTTTTTCTATAGATTTAATTCGTGTATAAAACTGACAATAAGGCTACGTGTCAAAGTGTGTTTAAACTGTCCGAACAGTATTTTATCGACAACCTTACAAAATACATTGCCGTCAGTAACAGCTAAAGAGATTAAGAAACGACGAATACTGGTGTTGTGTGCAATTATGCAAAAATTACAAGAAAATGAAAAGAAACCGTACAAGAAGAAACAATACTGGGTAGCACCATATCTAAAGAATCGTCCAGAGCACAGTTTTTATTATGTGTCAATTCCTAAACTGACCATAGAGAATGGAGTACGATTCCACAATTATTTCCGAATGTCCGCAACACAATTGGAGGAATTGTTATCTATTGTTGGATCGCTATTGATAAAAGAAAATGTTATTCGAGAGCCCATACAACCGAAAGAACGTTTGATAATAACATTAAGGTTTGTAAATGTTAAAATTTAACATATTAATTTTTTGAAATTGTTGATACAACTGAAACGATTCAAACACGTCTATTTTTCGCTCGAGTTGAGCCTCTCCGAACTTCAAGCGGCAAAACGCGTCGACCAAGAGCGCCAAAGTGGGGAGAGCCGCTAGCGTTTTGACGCTACGTGAAATTGCACCTTTAAGCTTTTTTAGAGATATCACTCTTTTTTGTAAATGACATTACTCTTCTTGAGCTTTTCCGTTTTATCAAGTTAAGTTATTAGCGGCGACAATAGTGAAAAATAGTGACTTAATAAATGAGGTAAGCAAAGAAGTATTCAATTTTATAGTTTATTATTTTATATCTTCTTTTATGTACAGGATATAAAAATGGTTTCTTTTATATGCACGATATGAAAATAGTTGCATAGCAAGAAATAATGTGGTAAGTAATGTTGATTGCTTGCTGCAGCCTATCTTGTCTCTCAGCATTTTCATCCTGTATGTATTATATTTCATTTCGTTTAATAATAGTACTTTATGTTATAGTTATGTGCACTATTTGGTTTGGAATCGCTGAAAGAAGATAACATAGAAAAGATTCGAGATGGTGTATCATCCTAAAAAGCCAAACTTGTATTTGCAATGGGCCATCTTTGAAAAAGATCAGGATAACTTTGAGAAAGCTGCCACTATATATATATTAGAGAATATTGATAACGTACTACCACATATGATATATACATAATAACAAGAAATAATGCGGAAAGTAATGTTGATTGTTTCCTGCATTCTATCTTGTCTCTCAGCATTTCACCCTGTATGCATTATATTTCATTTTGATTTTAAAATATTTAATAATAGTATTTTATATTATTAAAATTGTGCTATATGATAAGAATGATTTTTATTTTTTGTAGTTTGTAATTGCTGAAAGGAAATAATACAGAAAAGATTTGAGATGTATATTCGAGATGGTATATCATCCTATAAATACTATATAAGATATGAAAATGGTTGCGTAGCAAGAAACAATGCGATAAGTAATGTTGATTGCTTACTGCATTCTATCTTGTCTCTCAGTATCTTCATCCCGTATGCATTACGATTCATTTTAAAATATTTAATAATAGTATTTTATAATTCAAAAAGTATAATTAAAATTGTGAGGTAAGCAAAGAAGTATTCAATTTTATAGTTTATTATTTTATTATTTTAATATCTTCTTTTATTTACAGGACATAAAAATGGTTTATTTTATATACAAGATATGAAAATAGTTGTGTAGCAAAAAACAATGCGGTAAGTAATGTTGATTGCTTACTGCATTCTATCTTGTCTCTCAGCATTTTCATGTATGTATTACATTTCATTTCCTTTAATAATTGTACTTTATGTTATAATTATGTGTACTATTTGGTTTGGAATCGCTGAAAGAAGATAACACAGAAAATATTCGAGATGGTGTATCATCTTTCTCAAAGATGTTCCATTGCAAATGCAAGTTTGGTTTTTTAGGATGATACAACATCTCGAATCTTTTCTGTGTCATCTTCTTTCAGCGATTCCAAACCAAATAGTACACATAACTATAACATAAAGTACTATTATTAAACAAAATGAAATGTAATACAGGATGAAAATGCTGAAAGACAAGATAGCATGCAGTAAGCAATCAACATTACTTACTGCATTATTTCTTGCTACACAACTATTTATATCTTGTATATAAAATAAACCATTTTTATGTCCTGTAAATAAAAGAAGATATTAAAATAATAAAATAATAAATTATAAAATTGAATACTTCTTTGCTTACCTCACAATTTTAATTATACTTTTTGAATTATAAAATACTGTTATTAAATATTTTAAAATAAAATGTAATGCATAAGGGATGAAGATGCTGAGAGACAAGATAGAATGCAGTAAGCAATCATCATTACTTATCGCATTGTTTCTTGCTACACAACCATTTTCATATCCTATGTAGTATTTATAAGATGATACACCATCTCGAATATACATCTCGAATCTTTTCTGTATTATTTCCTTTCAGCAATTCCAAACTACAAAAAATAAAAATCATTCTTATCATATAGCACAATTTTAATAATATAAAATACTATTATTAAATATTTTAAAATCAAAATGAAATATAATGCATAAAGGGTAAAAATGCTGAGAGACAAGATAAAATGCAGTAAACAATCAACATTACTTACCGCATTGTTTCTTGTTATTATGTATATATCATATGTGGTATGTTATCAATATTCTCTAATATATATATATATGGTGGCAGCTTTCTCAAAGTTATCCTGATCTTTCTCAAAGATAGCCCATTACAAATGCAAGTTTGGTTTTTTAGGATGATACACCATCTTGAATCTTATCTGTGTTATCTTCTTTCAGTGATTCCAAACCAAAGTGCACATAATTATAATACAAAGTACTATTATTAAACGAAATGAAATGTAATACATACAGGATGAAAATGTTGTGAGACAAGATAGTATGCAGTAAGCAATCAACATTACTTACTGCATTATTTCTTGCCATACAACTATTTTCTTGTATATAAAAGAAACCATTTTTATCCTGTACATAAAAGAAGATATTAAAATAATAAAATACAATAATAAACTATAAAATTGAATAGTTCTTTGCTTACCTCATTTCTTAAGTCGCTATTTTTCACTATCGTCACGGCTAATAACTTAACTTTCGTTTATCGCGGTCACTTACTAAATTTTGCACAAATTCAAGACTTACTTTTTTCTCATCTCTAACATATCCAATAATTTGTAAAGAACATGATGCAGATTAATTTTCACTATTGCACCTTGTCATAATATAGAAATTATTCTATTTTTCACTATCTATTTTTCACTTTACTTTTCACTCTCGTTGTCGCTAATAACCTAACTTTCGTTTATCGACGTCACTTACTATATCAATCGATTATCGATTACACTATACGATCGATCACACTTCCAGAGCATCGCTAGCGCGATCTTACGTCGAATGCCTCAAACGGAGAATCTGAGCGGTCGACGACGACGTTTCTTACATGATATTTTTCACATTTTAACTTTGCATCGTAATAACTCGATTTATAGAGCATGTAGCCCAAAAATAAAAACACTTTTATTGTATAATTCGACCCCGCTCTATCGATTGAGACTACTTAGAAGTCGATCCATTGAGCGGATATATGAAAACCAGAAATATTGAGTGCTCTCAACTGACCGACTCGCGTAATAAGACACGGTAGTGTCTGTCTTGTGCTTGCGCGGACTTAGCACAAGACACGGTAGTTAATTTTCTTTTATAGAATATTTTTTTTATTTGTATTTTATATTCATAAATAATTACAAATTATTTTTAAACTTAAATAGTAATATTTTATATATGTAATACTTATATATATAATATTACTATTTATTATAAACAATAAATATTTATGAAACTTTTTTCAGAATTATTTTTAAACTTAAATAGTAATATTTTATATATGTAATACTTATATATATAATATTACTATTTATTATAAACGATAAATATTTATGAAACTTTTCAGAATTTGATTATTACATATATGTACGTAAAAAAGTGTTTTAAATCTACGCGGTACAGACAGTGCACATGCGCATAGCGAACAAAAGTCATGTTCTACCTTTCCTTGTCGCACAGATGTTGGACACGCTTTTGGATTACGGGAGACATATGCAATTCTCCTTCCATGTATATAAGTTCTATGGGGCAAATCAACGTTCTCACTCTGTTTTAAACTGCCAACTTCCGGCTTCACTCTGCGGGCAGAATGCTTGTTCTAGGGCCGGTATTCATAGTCAGATCTTATAATTAAGACCGTTTAAGTTCATCTTCAGATACTCCGTAGCCAATGAACCACGGACTAAGGAATAGAGGGACCGAGTCTAAAGTCCTAGTTTAGGCGAGAGGGGATGGTAACTCAAGCATGCGGGGGGGACTGCTTTCCGCCATATTGATGTAGCGATTCTCACACAGAGATCCTGTGTCTGTGACATGGTTACACTCGTGTAGTGGTGCCACGAGACATAACGAGTGACAAGCGTAAAGAGGTTAGACGGTGATTTTA